>OMNZ01108272.1:3849-17179 GCA_900303255.1 Lesueurigobius sanzi
TCCTGCATAGCCAAGCCTCAGACAAATAAATGCTGCTCAAATGAAATCCCCTTCTTATAGTCATATGATAATACTTTAGTTAAGAACATTGTCAATAGAAAGAAGCCTTTTGTACTGTATTCTTTGTCAATTGAATGTGACTATGTGCACACTGTTTGGACACTCATAATTAGCATCAGATTGGTTGTAAACAGCCATTGTACTTTTTTAGGAAAACAGGTTGTTGCTGTTTGTTGTTATCGTTGCATATAGGGCCTATTGTATTATCAGGGTTTATACAGGTAGCGGCAAGTCAAATTTAATGCTTTTTAATACTACGAACGCCACAAATCAGTACATATTTAATATTAATTTCCATATTCAATAGAAAATTTGATAGAACGGACAACTTTTGACGAGAAATACAGTATGATTTCTGCCAAAACTCCAGGCTAGACCCTAATTTTAGTATTTTTGACAAACTTATGCTGTAAAATTAGTTCAGTAATGTCATGATTGTCGAACTTTTGATTTAATACCAGTTTGAATTGAATTGAACTATTTAATGACTTTTAATACTTTTTAATGCCCCGCGGAAACCCTGATTATAGGTTGTCATATATTGCTTGCACTGTTATTGATCTGATGCATTGGTCTCGTTTGTCTTTCCTGTTCAACAGCGCACACCTCGACATTGCTCTGTACCTGAGATGTACATGAGGTCTCCATGAACAGTCCCCGCGTGTCCATAGTGCGGCTCCATCATGTTGGTCACAAAAGTCCACTCGTTCTTCCTCAGGTTGTAACACTCCACCGTGTCTAAACGACAAATGACAACAAAATATTCACTTTGCCTCTGTGTATTTCACATGAAAACATTTAACAAAGTATCTTACCGATCTCTCCTGAAGAGTTCCTTCCTCCCACTGCGTACAGTTTCCCTTTGAGAGCACTCAGGTGGAAGAAGGTCCTCTTCTCGTTGAGTGAGGCGATCTGAAGCCACTTGTCAAATCGTGGGTCGTAGCGGTACACGCTGTCAATGGCAGTCTTGCCTTTGGTGTCATATGTGCTCTGCCCTAGAAAGAAAATATTGTCAAATTTTATTTACATGTATGTGCATTGGACTTCAACAATAGATTTGATTAGGTTTTTAGGGAAAAGTTATAGATAGGGCTGGGCGATATGATGATAGAAATCGAATCGTGATCTGATCTCCAGGACGATCTGCTCTGAGCTCAAATATTCTCCACTCACTGCTTCTACTGTCATAACTAAACCAGGAGGAAACTAGGTGTATCCAGGACTAAACCAGGAGGAAACTAGGTCTAAACCAGGTCTAAAATCGGACAATATCACAGACTCAATCTGGATTAAACCAGAACTAAACCAGGAGTAAACTAGGTCTAAACCAGGTCTAAAATTGGACAATATCACGGACTGAATCTGGATTAAACCAGAACTAAACCAAGAAGTAAATTGGACTAAAGCAGAGACTGAAATCAAGGTTTGAACCAGGACCAAACTAAAAAGGACTAAACCAGGGACAGAATGAAACGATGATTACCCTGTAGGCAAAAATTCTTCATCTGTACTCTGTAGTTGAAGTGTAGGACGTTTCGATCTTAGTCCAAAGATCGTCATCAGCTTAGGTTTAATCTTAGGTTTAAACAGAGCAAAGTGATCCCAAAAAGCCTTATGCAGAAAGCCCTTGAGGCGGGTCACAGAGCAAAGAAAGTCTACAACATGATGATTACCCTGGACTAAACCAGGACTTAACCTAGGACTAAACCAGGTCTAAACCCAAGAACTCAATCAGAAATAAACAAAGAGAAACCCGGGTCTAAATCGGATCTAAACCTGGACAATATCACAGACTGAACCCGGATTAAACCAGGACTAAACCATGAGGGAAGCAGGTCAAAACTGAAACTCCTTAGGCCTTAACCAAGACTAAACCCGGACAACCCCAGGTCTAAATCCAAGAAGAAGCAGATGGCTTTACCTTCCTGCGTCACCTTTAAAAGACAATTTACACATGAATTGTGATAAAATCAAAATCGTGATTTAAACAAAAAAAAATCATGATAAAATTTTTTGGCCATAATTAGAGATCAGAAATCGTGATCTCAAAGCATATCAATATTATTATTTCTTTCCCCCCAAACCTATTGCATTACAGTTGTATAATAAAGACAGATGTCCTTTTAAAATCACAAAAAAAAACTGGCCTCAAGTAAATAACGTAAAATATTAGCGGGAAAATAACTGCTTAATCAGCATTTGGGCTCAATAACATAACATAACATAACAACAGAGTGTGTGATGGCTACAAAAATTGATTAGCTATTATTGATTGATAAAATATTAGGTCCCAACCTCCAACAATGAACAGGAATCCCCCCAGAAGGGCCACGCCATGCTGGTAGCGAGGCACGTCCATGGGCCTGAGCGCTCTCCAGTGCTCCGTGTTCTCGTCGTACAGCCTGAGCTCCCGACTGACCACCAGCTGCTGCCTCATGACCCCGCCCAGAGCCAGGATGTGTGTGGAGTCCGAGCGGATCTGGGTCCTCTCGGTCTGAAGCGCTGGCTGCATGAACGGCATCATCTGGTAGTTACTGGCCTCCAGCAGCAGGTTCACACAGGCCGCGTCGGTGCGCATCAGAGAGTCACCCTCCTCCTGAAGCAAAGGGGGGGAATTTTTAGTAATTATATGTACTATTTGCCCCATGTTTAACCACAATTTGCCAAAGTAAAGTTTCATCATAGGTAGGGATGGGCAATGAATTGAATTTTAATCAAATTGCGATACTAAAAAGGTTGATGTAGTGTTTTGTACGTTTTGTTTGTCAAATACTGGATCTCCTCAGGGCTGTTGTCTGTTGCCTTGCTCTTTATCTTGTAAACAAACATGTGTCAGAGCAAGTATGAGAACAGATATATGCTCAAATTTGCAGATGACACGGTTATTATCAGTTTGCTGAAAGACACTGAAACTGGTCATGGTCCAGTTCATTTCTTGGTGTGACAAATCCTTTTTGTTTCTAAATGTTCAAAAAACCAAGGACATGTGTATTGACTTTTGAAAGAAGGCCCTCGCCAAGGACCCGACTATCATCATGGGTCATCTGGTCGCGTGTGTGGACAAGTATAAATATTTAGGAACGTTCATTGACTCTGATCTGCGCTTCAAGGACAACTGTGAGAATGTCTGTAAAAAAGCGGCATCAGCGCTCGTCTTGCCTGAGGAAACTGTCCCGTTCTAACATTGATGTAACTACTATGTTGTCTCTCTTCTACCAAGCTTTTATTGAACCTGTCCTTCTCTATGTTAGCATGGTACGCCAGTTTGTCCCTGAGAGACAAAAACTCTCTCCAGCAGGTTGTGAAGTGGGCCGGCCGGCTGGTGGGTCGGTCGGTCCCAGCTCAGTCTGTCGGAGCTGTACTTTGGGCAGCTCCAGCGAAAGGTTGACTCCATTCTTCAGGACGATACTCACCCTCTGCACGGAGAGTTCCTTCTTCTTCACTCAGGTCGACGCTATGTGGTCCCCAAGGGCAAAACTAAGCGGTACAGGGATAGTTTTGTACCTTAAATAAGGGGGGGTAGGGTCAAATCTACCTCATCAAACCTGTGAGCTTTTTAGACCCCTGTTATTAGGAGATTTTGTTTTTAGTTCTCTGAAGTCTGTAGATCGCGTGCGCCTTTTAGCCTACACTGCTTGTTTTTCTTGTTGTGTATTTTTATGTTTTCAGACTGCTGTTTTCCCTTCTGCAGACAAATTTACCTTCGGGTACCAATAAAGAAACCTTGAACCTATCCACCAAATATAGTATAGTTTTGTTGATTTTTTACCATAACTTTCTTTGAAGTAGCATTGCCTTTGCTCGTAATAAACGTAAAGGCCCTTCCGGACCCACCTCTGCCTGTGAGATCTGTATGAGGTCAGTGGAGCTCATTAAGGGGAAGCGGATGTGACTCATCAGGGAGTGGACAGAGGAGTGGCGACTCGGCTCGTCATGCTGTAACCACTCTTTGGCAATCTTGTACAGCTGCATCTCAGAGAAGCCCTTCAGGGAGTTATTGGACAGAGCCTTGACCATGGTGCTCGCGGAAAGCTGCAGGTGAAGGCCGGCCTCCAGCAGGGACGGGAGGTTCTGACTCACGAACTCTCCTGCAAGAGAACACGATTATATGTGTACAATAACAGCTGGACGTGTTTGAGATCCCTGTGACTATCCTGTGCCAATTTGCAATTATCTTACTGTCTCAGAAGGTGTTACTGATAAGTGCACATGAATTGAGATGAAATCAAATTTGTGAACTAAAAAACTGAAATAACTAAAACGGTGATATGATTTTTTACCATGTCAGAAACAGGTGAAAAAAAACAATAAATTCTACTCACCGATATTAGCCAGCACATCCTCAAGATTCAAGTCTGTGGCAATGCGCTCCACCTCAACACAGTTTTCTGTAGTCACCTGCATGAAATCAATGCAAATGTCATATAGCGGTGATAGTAAGTGAATGGAATACATACATACAATACATGGAATCTACATGCAGAAATACTAGCAGCAAGAGTTTACTTTACTTGACTGAATTGTGAGGTAAACGATACTGTTTAAACCAATATGTGTAGAGGAGCCTTGAATGTAGTGCACTGCCTGGTACAAATGCAGAAAAAAAGAGAACGTAGTATGGGGATAACAAAATTGGCTGTTTATTTGTTTGAGCTACCTCCCAGCACCTTCTAAATCTGCATAATTCACTTCACTATGCTATAAAATTATGATATAAAAAGAGTCTGCCCAATGTTCCTAGTACATACAGTATATTACAGTATATTCCCTGGTATCACCTCTTTTGACCAGCTGCTTGGCTAAGTTTGCCATCCATAGACGCATCAACAATATGTCCAGTGGATCTGCATATAACCATTCTCTGCTCATAGGTGCTGGAGCAGAACAGTTCTTCCTATTCAGGTCATTGAAAACACACCGACGGAGGACATGAATCTGTCCGGGAGGTGCCATAAACCTCCCTGACATTTCTCTCCATGGGAAGAGGGAGATAAAGCACTGTTCAAGGCCACAACACCTGCTCAGTCTGCAGACCCCAGACAGTATGAGAGCTTATGACAGACAGACAGACAGTATGAGGTGTCTTCCGATGCCTGAACAACTTGTGAACCTGTCCTGATTTTTGTTAAATAAATTACTTTTATATGTACTCGATCCTGTGCTCGGTGATGATTTTCGACAGTCCTCACTTCTCCCCATTTACATTAATCATTTACTTTAATAACAAAGAGTCGAGAGAAAATCCATGATGGCAGATCAGGCTTCTGCTCAGAGCATGTAAAAAGGCAAAGGGGCAGGAAGCTCCGGGGCAGAACAGCAACTAGACTCCACAGGTCTCCAGGACACTTCAATCAAAGCACAAAGCTCACACTTTAGGAATATACAGAATAAAAACCAGTGTGGTTAAAATGTAGAAAGTCCCCATAGGATTCCATATTAAATCAACTCTTCTGGAATTGTCCCTAGCCTCTACTAGAGGATGGCATCGCAGCATTGTCAACACATCGCCGTGATGACCAAAAAGAAGTGCCATCCTCATCCATTGGTGCCATTGCAGTTTTCTCACCAGACGTAGGGTTGGGGCTGAGGTTTGGGGCTAGGTTTAGGACTGGGTCAGGATCTGAGGATTGATATTGGATCAGTGAGTGGAGGAGTATGCAGTGAACACTGGGTGGATTAATGTTGGGGTTACGAATAGGGTGGTGGACAGGAACTGTAGGGAACAGCAGGACTTCTATCTAGAAGTCTAGAAGTCCTGCTGTTCCCTACTTGTTGGTCCCTTTTCCCCAAAATGTATGAAGGGGGAACATCAGTACATTTTCAAAAGTGAGGTACCTATGTTCCCTGGTGCCGGTTTCCTGATCAACAGAAAAAGAGGAAACAAAGGTACTGGGTGGCAAAGAATCTCAACCAGAAGAAATAACCAAAATGCTCCCTCCAGCCGCTAGGGCTGCCAAAAGAAAAGTAAAAAACTAAGTAAAAAGTAAAAAAGTAATTCCAAACTTGTCCAGCAGAGGCACTGACACAGTACCATTATAAAAGGAACAAAAACAGAAGGTGTTCTGGTTCCAGGTAAAAGTTTTAGTTTTAGTGTTTGTGTTGACTCTGGAGCTCAGCGTGAGGCTGCAGCTCACAGACCAGAGCAGGGGCAGAGCTGACACAGGCCACAGAGGGACTGGGGCACCACGGCAGGAGGGAAGGGGGGCCCAACTGCGTAACAATCTGGATTTTGACAGTTAATTAAATAAATAAATAAAACAATAGGTAAATAAATATAATAAAATAATAAAAGTCATACCAGCTCTACAATTGAGCGTTATAAAAAAAGAGTTAAGATTAAAGTAATAATAATGTAGCCTGTGTTCTAATCAAAATTTCCTGGGGTAGGACTAGTTCTAAAACCCTGCTACGGCCCTGGTCACGCAGGCTTGTAAAGCCCTTGTTATTATTTATTAGGCTACAGTCCTGCATGACTTTGACCAAATAAGCACTATTTTAAAATGTCACCCAAATGTGCTGAATTATCACAGCGCTCATTACTATTATTGATTTATCTCAATAGTATTTTCCTATTTACAATATATGCGTCAAGCGACCCTTGATCTGAACACTAGATATATCGTTCTCTCACCTCGCTGCAGAGGAGCTGGTTGCAGAAGCGCAGGACGGGCATGACCTGCAGAAAATTCGCCGCCTCCAGCGTGTCCTGGAGGTTGCCCATGTCCAGGTTGACTTTGGATGTGTAAATGAAGTCTATGATGTTCCTTAAACCCAGCTTAGTGACGCCATGCAGCTTAATTTCTGTCATCTCCTGCTCCCTCATGCCTCCTGGACCAGCAATAATACAAAGACAAAACGAGAAGGTCACACTATGTCTCAGGGCCTATATGCAAAGTCAGCAATTTTCAAAGGCGTACAGTGGATCCCTTGAGCAGTGTCTTTGTGAAAGTCGCAGCTCTCAGTCACTTTGAAAGATTTTGTCAACTTTAGTAATATATCCTTTCATCTACAATTTCATGCATGAATTGCAGTTGATATTAAATAGAGGTTGTTTAGTGAGAATGCTGTGTTTCTCTCTGCCCTTGCCTTGTGTGACCTCACCTGTGAACATGGCCTTGAAGTAGTCACTGGACGAAGCCATGATGACTCTGTGAACTGGGAATTTCTCATTACTGTCTCCGGGAACCAGGATAACATCGCAGAGGACATCGCTCACCCGAAATGAGTCCAGGCCCTTTGAAAAACAGACTACCTGTTATATACCTACAGTGTTTTCTTCATGCATATATGTTTGAGCAATTCTGCAATCCAAGTCCATCCCTCCTAAGAGCTCTAAACACTTGCCCACCGCCTGCTGATGTCATCATTCATACTGATAATTTCTGTGCCCAAATTGCTCCTCTATGACATGTGCTGGAACATTAGCTAGAAACTGTTGTTCTGAGCATTACCTTTCTCCCATTTATTTAGGCAGAATAATAGCACAGGCTGAATTAGCTTTTATTTCCATACATGTGCATTATTTTCAGCTACGAAACAAGTAATACCATCACTAGGTCATGTTTTGGAAAGAAAAAAAGCATAATAAAGGTCTATAAGTCTGAAGATCTTAAACTGAAGTACCTGCAACACGTCTGACTCATGTTCTTTGCTGATGAAGACTTTGGACAGTGGCCTTGGGGGAAGTTTGGGCTTGGTGGATTTATCAGGCCGCTTGGGTTGAGTTGACAAAGGCGGAGCCAGAGACGTGGGAGGGGGAGCTGGATAAGGGGGATCTGAAACAACAAATGAGTTACTATTTGTCATGTCCTTTATTATTGGCTATAATGTTGCATGCATACAATGGAAAGTTTTCAGAGCTATTTTAATAATGATTTTATCTGGCTTTGATATGGGTTTTAGTGATATTCTGATGTCGCACTGTGGCATTGGTGATGTTGGGCCTGACCGCTGTTCCCCTGTCTTGTGGTGTGCCATAGAGGTCCATTCGTGGGGCTCTCCTTACTTCACTATACCTGCTTACACAAGGATCTGTTCTCAGAAGGTTTGGGGTGTCATTCCACCACTGCGTTGATGACAGACAAATCTATATAAGCATAACACGTGCTATGCCTCTCAACTTTTGGCATGCATTTACGGAATCAAAGCTTGGATGTCTGCAAAACAGAAGTACTCCTTGTTGGACCTAGCCTGGAAAACCAGAGACAGAATTATCTGTTTTAATGTGTTTTTAATCTGTAAAGCACTTTGAGTTGCACCTTGTATAAAAAGCTTTATAAATAAAGTTTTGATTGATTGATTGGTTTGCCAGGCTATGTTGGACCTAGCGATGCTGGTAGTGAAGATTCTGTTAACCTGAGGCTCTTGGCACAGTTTGTCAAACCTTGATGTGAAAGTGGATCAAGAATTAAAATTTGACAAACAAATTTGTGTTTTCTTCCCACAGCTAGCAAAGATAAAGTCCTCACTTTCAAGGCATCATTTTGAAATATTGAGTCATGCTTTTGTTTTCACACTCGCACATCAGTACCTGGTTCAGAACACTACAGCATGTCTTTTATCTGGCTCATGTGAGAACCAATTCTGTCTTTCCTCCACTGGCTCCCAGTTCAGTCCCAAATTGATCTTAAAATCATTTTATTTCTTTTAAAATGACTAAATGTCCTTACCCCTAGTGTCATACTCCCCAGTGTTCTCTCAGGTCGGCAGATCAAACGTGATTAAGTGCAAACTTAGAGGAGACCAAACTTTCTCTGTTGCTGGTCCCACACTGTGGAATGAGCTGCCACTGTATGTTAGGAAAGCTTATTCCCTTCTTGTTTCTCACTTTTAGACAAACTTGTTTTACTTAATTGGCATTTAACTAGTGTGGAGTGTCAACTTTTACAGTTAACATTGTGTTTTTATGCCACTGTGTTTATATTGCCTCACAATAACTTACAGTATTATATAAAACAATCATGAAAAACAAAAAAGTTGTGTCCTTCCATTTCATTGCTCTCGTTTATTATATATAAATAAATACAGTACAGGGATTTTACTACTTCCAGGAGCTACTGTATATGCAAGTTCCCACACCTTGTTGGACAGGCTGATCAGGTGGGGCAGGGGGGTGCTCCTGTTGGGCCTGAGCTCTCTGCGCGTCCCGATGTCTGCTGCTGCCCAGCCGCGACAGCCTCCGGCCCAGTCTCCCGCCACCGCCATCGTCACCATTTGCTCTATGAATAAACAGAAACAGGAAGATGACTTTCTAAAATATACTGATTTTATTTATGAATACTCCTACTAGTTCTTAGTAATGCATCAGCAAATGTTCCCTTTTTGTCAGATTGAGTAAGATAAGAGCAAATGAGGAAGCATTTAGTGTAAACTGCTTTCTGGGGAAAAAAGACTAAACAAAACTTTACTTATGGATGTGTTATGCATAAAAACAGCTTTGAAATGCGAAAACATTGTTAACAGGGTATGCCTTACCCAGCATCATTGGCCTCTCTGGGTTGAGGGCTGCTATTGCGCCGGTAAGACCTCCTGAATGACAATATTAGTTAGAAACAGGATTTTAACTTAACTTTTAACATCATAGTTTCATCTAATAAATTTTACCGTTTGTTTTTTGTTCAACTGCCGATAGTTACTTCAGGTAAAAACATGTGGTTTGTTCACACATTATGTAAATGAAACCACACGGCAAACAATACATCAACTTCTCGTTTTGAACATGTTAGTCTCATTCTGTAAGCCAACTTTTTAAGATAGTCAGAACAGAGGCACACATTATGTACTACAGACTAAGTGCTGAATTTGTGATTCATTTTCCAATGTAGGTGATTTAGATAAAACAAAGTCATATTCAGTTAGTAAGACGATTCTGCTAGATTCTTAAGACTGCGTTGTTGTTCAGAGGACATTTTATTACTTAAATTAAAACAAATAATTGCAGTCTTTGTCATTTGCTCATTGCCATAGATAAAATGTGATTTTGCAGTCCATTATGTCCATTCCATAATTGCAACTGGGTGTTTGTATGACTGCGTGGATGTGTTAAGGCCGACCAACACAAAAGCAGAATACAAATAGACTAGTGTTGATGTTGTAAGGCATTAACAAAAACCAACGGGTCGCATCATTCCCACAAAGACATGGTAGGAGAATTTTAACTCCTTAACACATTATTGCACAAGCACAAGTTTATTGTTCAACTGGGCAATTGTAGAGATTAGCGTTCACCAAAACTCTTTTTTAACATGCAGCACATTAGTAACAAAAGCTTTCTAAGTCTTATATTTTTAACTACGGAAAAATAAACATGAAAAACTAAAAAATGTGGACTAAAAAAGGAAAACAGCTCAGACATTGTACCAGTAAAGTCAATGCAATCTGCTAAAAGTGACTCCAGAAGCACCTGTTCCAATCTGTCAAACCCAATGGCATAGACCTCTAAATAGGTCTACATCAGGGGTCTCCAACCTTTTTTTCTCTGTCCGCTACTTTTGCGTAACAAAAACGGCAGTGAGCTATTTATGCTTCAAAGAAAAACATAACTAGTCCTCTTAGACGACCAAGATGAATAGAAGAGAATGGATGTAGTTTCAGCTTAATACCTAAATGTCTGGAGGTTTATTCAGAACAAAAATATGCATATAAAATTTGACTCATAAATCCTGGTCCCTGGTCTACAATATCACGGCTATACCAAGCATTACCAAGTTGAACCCATGGAGATGATGCGTTCATTAACATGCAGAACGGTGTACCTGGGTTTGTAACATACCTGAGAGAGAGCCTCCCCAACAGGCTGGACCCTAGACTGGACTCCAGTCTGACTGTTGAGCCAAAGCAAACTCAGAGAAAGAAAGAAAAAGAAGAGCAGACAATATCCCAGCGCACAACAGCTTCTATAGTCAACGAGCGAAGAATTATTACTGTTTCATGCCCTCAAACCAAAGACCTCAGTTACTTCCTGTGCTACTTCTCCTTCTCGCTCCCAGTGTGAAACTACTCTTTCAGTGCGACTAACAAGCTCAAGAACAGGTCTTAGTTTAGACCTTAGGTTAGTCATACACTGCATCTATGGATACAGGGATTTACAGTTTTCATACCTCATTTATTTTTTCTATTTTATCGTGAAGCAGTCCGATTATGAAGCTGTAAACTGCGGGGAACAAGCTGTAGCGCTGATCATGAAAAAGCTTAAAAATGTATCAAGTACCTACTGCCAATGACAGGTACAGACTCATTCCATGGTTCGCAATTATAGTTGTGCTGTTTCTGAACGCTCACTAACGTTTTACATCTGTACATTTGCCTAAATACAGGGACTTGCTGAACCAACTGTAACATTGAGTGAATCCTGGTGGAAGTACTGTGTGTCTTATTGTATCATGATATAAAAAGTGAATTCATCATCATTTGCTTTTATTTAACCACAAGAACCAGTGTCATGTGTTAAACTGCCTTTACACATTGAGGTTCAAAAAGCTTCCCCAGAGTCGTGGAAAGTAACTGCCAGTCCCCTCCAATACACCATTTCTACTTGAACATTGCTCATTCAGGCAACCTCGGTCCAGAGACTTTTGCACACTTGCATGGATACATATTGTCTGCGATAGGTTTCACATGTCTCTCACATAGGAAACCTGTGCTTGTTTAGTCTTCCCTTCTTGATTACGTAGTTAGTATTATCTACATCGTCCAGCTTTGAGATGAGAGTCAGACAAGCCGTGTTTAGACCCCAGTGCTGCCCTCTGCAGGTGGTTTACAGTTTGGAGCACTGAATGAGGTTTCTATCGATTTCCTCCACATTACGGCAGCCTGAAACCAGAAAATAAATAGTTATTACCACCACATCAAAACAGTCAACTTCAATATTATGCAAACGAGGCAAGGCAAGTTTGTTTATAGCGTCAAAAGTGCTTTACAGAACAAATAAAGTATAATATAAACTTAAAAGGCAGATGAAAATAAGAAAGACTCCAGACTCTTTCAGTCTGGAAATGAACATTGCTACGAGTTGTGGACTGTCTCACATCTCGGGGAAGACTGTTTCTGGATTTTAGTACCATACAACTGAAATTGCAGCCTCACTGTGTTTAGTCCTGACTCTGGACACCAGCAGTTAATAGTAGTGTGCCTTGAATTGTTGTTGTGTTGTCTGGTAAACAACTCAACACTACTATGAAGACTTCCTGGATGATTGAGAGACTTCATAAGCACCAGCAGCTAATGATCTTATGGGTTTGTCAAAACTACCCGATCAGAGGCAAAAATTCTTCAGTCTTCATCTGTACTCTGTAGTTGAAGTGTAGGACGTTTCAATCTTAGTCCAAAGATCGTCATCAGCTTAATAACGACTTGAGCACACTGCAGTGACGTGCACAGAGGTTTTATAGGGCTATTGCTCAGGTGGTATAAAGGGTTCTTATGTGTGGTGTAGGGGATAAGATTTTACCTTTTACGCGGCCGGTCCAGGTTCAATTCCAGGCTGATCGCGGCTTATTTTTATTTATTTGTTTTGTTTTTTACCCCTATTAATATACTTTAGGTTGATTTATGTTTTGTCAAATTTATGTTTTGTCAAATAAAAAATAAAAAAAGCAAGCCACAGGCTTGATTCGAACTTGCCACCCTTTGCTTTAAAGTCAGAGGCCCATCCAATGGAGCTAATCGTCCACATGTACAGCAATGGCTCCAGTTACAATATATTGCTAATAATAACTGCATTATGTACATGAGATTTAACTTCGCGCCCGGGGGGGGAGGGCTGGGGGGTACGTGCCGCTTAGCCATTTTGGGCAAGGGGCATACCCTCGACATCACAAGGGCTACGCCGCGACGAGTAGAAAGGCCGCCGCGGTAAGCACTGAAGCCGAAGGGTGGAGCTGCCTGACTCCGGACTCCTCTCTCGGGCATCCGCTACTGCCACGCCCCCCATAGTGCGTAGAGCTGTTGGTCTATGTGCGCAACTGAGGTAATTAAAATGGTAAGAAACAAATTATTTATATTTTGATGTTTATTGAATATATTAGTCGAATTGTTGATATTATAATATTAACGTAAAAAAAAAAGGGCAGCTTCCTCAAAAGGGCTGTTGCCCAGGCAACTTGAGCAACAATGTGTGCACGTCACTGGCACACAAGAGCTCTAAGTCCCTCCTCTCTTGGTGCTAAAAGTAGAAAAACATCTAGGACTATTCATACTTAAAATGGCTCATTACCTCATTGGCTCATGGCTCATTTGGCTAAGTTCTAAGTCTGTTGACACTTCCCTATGG
>OMNZ01108273.1:0-22304 GCA_900303255.1 Lesueurigobius sanzi
TTATATATGAATTAATATGTTACGTTCACATACCAGACACCTTTTCAGTTTGTTGTTTATGCTTCGTGTAGCTGAATAACCATCAATGTGTTACATTAGCATACCGTACACCTATTCAACCTGTTGTTCTCTATTCTATTGTTATAATTATTATAACTTGCCTTTCAAGATGAAATGTCTGTTCTTGGTCTTGGATTTTGTAAAATAAATTTCCCCCAAAAATAGCGACTTATATGTGTTTTTTTTCTTCCTCATTATGTACTTTTAGGCTGGTGCAACTTATAGTCCGGAAAATAATGTTGTTTCATTGTACAATTGTATAATGACAAATAAAGCCTATACCTTTACCTTAAAGTAGCAAGGGACTCCACTTGAAGAGTTCTATTGCAAAAACAGATAAGTGCCACTGAAATAAATCGATGTATGAATGTATATTTCTCTTTAAATTTCAGTGTTTTTAATGACTAGATACATTTTAGTGCCATATAACCTCCAAAGTTGCTCATTCTTAATCAAATTCAAACAACTTTCGTGTCGCAAGTATCACCTATGGAGTATAGTAACAAAATGTTTTTAAATGTAGATAGATATGTGGTTAGGGCAATTGTCTCACAATTTTCTTGGACTAAATTGTACAGATTCACAATGTTATTTATCAGAGTAATCATGTGACTGTAGCTTCTCTACTTAAGCGATGATGCCGATCATGAAAAAAATATGCTAAGATCAACTAATCATGCATTCTTTTAATCGCGGTGGCCAATATTATTGTATATTGTCACTGCCGTAGTATTGTCAGCAAGATAAACTTCTAAAACCGCTTTTATACATGGCAGTAGTACTCATTATTATACTTCAGCTTCATGAAACGCTGGAGACGCAAGGAAGAAAAAAAACCTCAGCCTTTGGGGTTAGGATATTGCAGCATGTAAAATTGTGATGTCGATTTGATATTGATCAATCTTATATTTAACCAATTTTAAAATAGGCATTGTCTGAGTGGAGCTGATTATTAGAAGCGTGGAACCAGGAAAGTGCCGCAGTGTGGCTTTAAGTTACACATGAAATATCATGTCTAAGGTCTTCAAAGTATTTTGAAATCCAGAACAAAGGATAATATGATAATAAAAGACAACATGACGCTAACATTTGCAGCTCGGACAGCGCCGACTTGTAAACCACGGCTACAGACTCCCCGACCTTTATACCGACACGAAAAGTATCGCGCGCCGAGAACAATTGAAATATTCCTAAAGGCCAGACACCTTCCAGGGAGCGAATCCTAAGCTTGTTTTCTGCTCCGGCGCCTTCTCGAATCGCATGTTGATGTCTCTTTCACAGCCGCGCGGTCCAAAGGTGCTACATCCCCGGAATCCCAGGGCGAGGCGCGCAGAAATCAGACCGTCCCGAAGAGAGAGGGGGGAGGAGGAGGCGCAGATCGAAACACGGCTACACACTCACATAATGCATTTAAACAAGTACATTATTCAGAGCATGTCGCTGGGGGACGTGCACACTCTCCACCCGCGACGTGTATGGATTTTTGGGCAAGTGAACATGTAGAGGTTGTTACATGTAAAGATAGAGACACTGTTGGTTTTACATTAGGGGCTATTGTATGGACCGTACAAGGAGAAATAAGGAGAATCTATCAGAGGTGAAGTGGTGAAGCGCCAGGACATGCCTTCAACCTCCAACATTTTTGGTATTTGTAAAAAAAAAAAAAGTGCAGGAGCTATTCAACTACAGTATATGGGAGAGAAACTGTTTTTGAAAGAAATCTCCAAAAAGATAATCGACAAATGTTTTCCCTGTTCATTATTTGGTAAAGACAGAGAACACTTTGTGACACTTTTAGTTTCATGTGGATTGGCCCAGGAATTACAGAGATATTACCGATACAGCTGGGGACACACCACAGGATTTTAAATTCTTTTGACATTTATGATAACAAGCAGCCACCTTATCATCGTGGTGGAGGGGTTTGAGCGCCCCAATGAACCTAGGAGCCACAGGACGTTGTCAGGTGCTTTGTGCCCCTGGTAGGGTCAACCATGGGAAACAGGTCCTACAGGGCCGGCCCAGCCTAATAAGCAGAATATGCAGCTGCTTATGCCCACAAGATCACAAGGGTGATATAGTGCATACATTTGTACTACAGGTGTTGTGTGTCTCATGAATTTCCCTAAAAAAATCGAATGTACCCTCAAAATAACTAGTACAATGCAAAAACTAAAATGAAAAAGTATATTTGCCCTTGATTTGAGTATTTCAATATATTTTCCAATGGGATACGTTTTTACACTTAAATTAACATTGTTACTACAAGTAAAATAATATTGTTTGTAATTTTGAGTGTGATTAGATATAATCTAGAGTAAAGAGAAAACAAGAGTAAAATACTTACCCTACTGGCAGAATTCTTGAAATGAATTGGGCAAATATGTAATCTAAATTTATTTTTGCCGTGTAGTCTAATTGCTCATAGTCAGGTTGAAGGGTGGGGGAATTGACTCTATATCATTTATGGGAATATCTATCGGAAATGAAATTGAAATTGCAAGGGCCCCATGGCCCAGTGACTGCTTGGGCTGGCCCTGGTCCTAGGTGACGGGTCAGACCAAGAGCGGTTCAGAAGCCCCTTATGATGAGAGACCATCAAGGCTGGAGGGGATGGAGCGTTGTGGGGCCGCCCTCCCGTGGACCCACCACCTGCAGGAGGAGGAGCCATAAGGGACTGGTGCAGTGTGATCCGGGCAGCTTCGACTGCTGCCCCCACGACCCGGCAACGGATAAACGGAAGAAGATGGATGCATAACAACGTGCACAGACCACAAACGTAAGGACAAACATGAGTCCAGTGAAAAATAATTGCTTGTATCAAAGTTTTATTGGGCCACGCCTCCCCAAACTTTAACCTTGCCTGCAAGCTGAATTCTTGCGGTATTTGTGATTTCACAAAAACACGAGAATCCATCTTGCCCCGAGCCCGCTAAAGTGTTTGAGCCAGGACCACCAGTGGGACGGAGCGACGAAAGCAGCAGGTGCTGAGCAAAACAAATATTTGTTTCGAAAATAAGGTAGTGTGGGTTAAGGTGCCTTCAACCCGCAAACGCGTGCTACAAAAAAACGCAAAAACCACTCGACGACATTATGATGTACAGCTCAGAGCCGCTATCTAACAAACAACTACGAGCGAAACTCCGAATGGATTCGTTTGGAGCGGTCCCAGATTGATATTGTGGAGAACTCAACTACGAGTGCTACACAATGTCTATCTGGCTCTTGCCAGGTTACCCAAACTTAGGGAGGCTCTAAATGTGCCTAAAACCCCTCTAGTGTTAAATCCTGTTAAACATCTACCAGTGGAATAAGTATGGTTGAGCTTGAATGTTATTTCTAATATAGTGTTTCCCAAAGTGGGGTCCGGGGACCACTGGGGGGGCGTTAGAGGTACTGCAGGGGGCCCCAAAGCTCGTCTGTAAAACAAGTAGACTGAAAAATAGTTGACTTTTGAAGGACATTTTTAGATATTTGTTAAATTTGACCACATTAAATCAGTATTAAGGCCACAGCTGTTGCTATTTGTTATTATATACAGTATATATGTATTTTTTTTTGGTTGCAAAACATTACAAATTATTTTGAATAGGGCATTATCATCATTGTCTTGGGGATCTTTACATTGATAAGAGGACCTTGACAATCCAGACTTTGGGAATGGCTGTTCTAGTAAATTGAGCTTTATTATATGATTATATATTATGTACAATGATATTTTTCTTAATTTAAATGCAAAAAAACTTGCCAAATTTGCTAACGTTACTTAATAAAGTCAAGAAAAAAAAATCCATTTAATTTTAACACACGTTTTGTACTTTTGATTTGCAGTGTAGTCTGCAAAAGTTACCACATTTGACGTTAGTAAATTCTTATTTGGGTCTCGGCGATGGTACCAGTCTAGAACCACTGCTAAAAGAGATAATATCTAATTGCATATTTCTTTCTTACAGATATTCTGATGCATTTCCCAAATATGTTTTAAAAGTGGATATTGCAGTTTCCAGTGTCCTCCAGGGCAGTATTGGCTTTGGGAGTGTGGGCGAACCCTCTCCCGCTGCATCAATGCCATATCTGAAAACAGTCAAATTGAGTATTTTACTCCGCATCACATTTTGTTGAAGTAAAAAGTTGCATTTGATGAAAACCTTGAAAACTTATATATTGAAAGAGCGAGTACAGGCGGTCTTCGCAGCGGCACAAGAGCCGATATTACTGCAATAAAAACAGCAAAGAAAGTTCAGTTCAGGTTTATTGCCCGCTTTGTAAAATTTAAAATATTTATGTCAAAGTGTGCAACTTTAGGGAAAACTCTTCAAGTACTGTCCATTAAAGCATTTTTTGAGAAACATCAGCCAAATAGAAACGCAGCAAAGTACTGTACATTAAAGAAATGCATTATTAAGAAAGGAAGTTGAGTCTAAACTAACTTACAAATCTGGATAATGCAATAAGAAGCATCTTTGAGTGTCCAGACATGCGCTATATGAAACCAATGGATTATTATTAAGTTATCTTGTCAATTACCACATGTACAAAATCACACAGCAAATTGAAATAAGGTTACTCCTAAATCCCTCAGTGCAAAAATAAGAAAAGTGGAAGTGCCCTTGGCGAGAATTCAAGCAAGAATACATGTTATAACATTAGTTTAAAATGTCATACAAATTGTACTCTAATGGCTCCAATATTTTCACTGGTTTTCTAACAATGTGCAAACTTGCCAGAAGCCACATGATATGTGTAGAAGTCTACACGTTATCATTCAGTTGGCTCCCGTTCAAACGGTCCATGAAAAGAAGGGACATTCAGTGCAATACTCTGAGCTGATTGGGTGAAGCCCGGGCTAGTACCCGATGCCAATGCCAATGATAGCAGCGAGTCATGTGACTTATCACACGGGCGGCAGGAATGACATGAGCTGTGTTGGAGAAAAAAAAGGTGGGATGTGCTGAATGCAGCATCTACGAATTCCTCCAACCTACCTATGTTTGTTTTGCGGGGGCAGCGCTCTACTGACTGCCGTCATGCCAACATATCCCGCCCCCAGCCACGCAGCAGGCATGTCATTGGTCAGAACCATTGCTGGTTACAAAACTGACATATCAGTATGGGTCTTTCGAGATGGATTTGTTGTAAGACTGAAAATTCAGATCTTGCGACAATTCATCTTAAGGTTAGTCATAAAACAGCTGCAGCACATCCAGAACACTGCTGCTCCAGTCCTCACTAGGACCAGGAAATACGACCATATTAGTCCAGTGCTCAGATCTCTCCACTGGTTTCCTGTCGTTCAGAGAATAGCCTTTACTTCTTTACAAGTCTCTTCATGGATTAGGTTTCTTCTATATCAGACAAAAGCGCTGCGTTATGTGATGTAAAACTTCTGAAGAAGATGGCAGGACTGCTTTCGATAAGGTAAATGAATAACACATCGCTTACCTATCTGTCTGATATAGAAGAAACTTAAACAGTAAAATAACTAGAAAATAAGAGGAACACCATTCAGAACTTCATGGACTAGCACATCTGACATATTAGAGCCGTATGAACCATCTGAGCTCTGAGGACCTCAGGGGCCGGGGCTTCTCCGCTACATTGGTGCTGGTTCTCGGGCAATTTCATTTTCCACTGAAAAATGTTGGCTCTTGGTTCCAAAAGTTGGCACCGATTCAGCACCAGGGACATGAGGTGCCAGGGGTGTGGCTTTCACTTCCAGTAAACAATAACAGACACCTGGCATTTCTAAAAGTCTGAACGAAGCAGATGGAGTGGCATGTGACAAGTGAAGCTCCACAGCTCCACAGGAAATGGCATCAATTAATGTTAGGCTTAGTTTGGATTAGTTTAAGCTAGCGTTGTCCTGTGGAGGTGAGCAGTGGAGCTCCACTCGTCACGTGCCCCTCCATCGGCCAGAGCCAGACCCTTCTCGAAGCTTTTGTTTCGGCCAACTAAGGGCCAAATGGAGCCGTACCCTAACCCTAGTAGTTCAATAAAGGTCAAATAAATAGATAAACAATAAAATCATATTAATGCAGTTCGAATCCCGGCACCCGCAAGTGCACACTGCCATTGTGTCCTCGGGCAAGAAACTTGGACGCCCACAATGCCTCGCACGAGTATCTGAAGGTAGAAAAGCGCTAGATAAAAGAATATCACAAAACTCTACATGGTGAAACGCAAAGAACAATTATATTACACAGGCAATGGAGACTTATCTTACCATCTTAGCTTTTCGGCCTGAAATAGCAGCTCTTTAAACACCAATTTCCATAGTTTTCTCTGGCACATTGGCAGAAGCTTATCCAAATCTCACTAATCACTGTTGAATGTTTCACGCTGACCTCCATCTTTTTAAACGGCCCTTTCCTTCCTCAAACTATCCCCATTCTATTCCTCAGTAATTCCTCGCTGGAGACGGGGGAGATCCTTGGCTTTACTGTATTTGGACTGTTTCCCCCCTTTTCGTTTCGTTTTATTTACTTTTTTCTTTCCAGGTATTGATCTTTTTGCCTTTTTGGCTGCGGGGAGTATGCTCGGCCGGCTTATTAAACAAACCGCGTGTCGAGCAAGGCCACCCGCGATACGCTGCCCCGTGCAAACTCAGTCCAGTCCTCGGGCCCCTCGGAAAAACCAAACGCTCGGCTAACAAGGTGCGTAATCTACTTTAATCAGTTCATATTTTATAAAACAAGGAGAGGCTGGGAATTAAGGAAGAAGCGGGAGACGGTTAAAGGCGCGGCCGACGTCGGGGGCTGTTTTTTGAAATTGGATGTGACGGCTCGGGGACCGCGACTCGATTTTACATGCATGACTGTGTAATGAAGCCATGCCAAATGGTCAGTTATGGTTAGCATTAGCCGCCGGAGGTAATGGAGGCTAATGCGCGGATCTGACAGGCAGCACCGGGGAATACAAGGGGCCCCGACGCGAACAGGCAGACGGGCCGCTCTTACACGGGACGGGCATGGAAAATGGATGAATTAGGTTTAAATTATGCCGCAGAAGGAGAAAAATAAGGCTTTTTGCATGAGAGGCAGGAAGAAAAGAGTGGAACAGTTTGGGATTAAAGGTCTCATATTCTGCTGCGTCTAAATATGCTTGGAAAGAGTTTAGTTCCGATCTATTTTCTATTCATATGATGCAGCCAAAGTCCAGTGAGTCGTGGACCCCTCAGAACACAAATTAACACTACTGGTAAGAAAATGTCATGTTTTTTTTTATCATAGATTTACGTTGAAATCATTCAAGCAAACAATTACTGTGGTGTCTAACTCTTTTGCTATATTTTAAAGATTACTATTCGAGCTACTGTGCAGTTTCCCTAGTAGATCAATAAAGTCTAAGTTAGTCTAGGCATTTTCTCAATGAGCTTCAAATGGTTTTCAACAGTGAAAACCATTTCTGGTGATCAATGAGAAAGTGGCCCTCACTGCCACAACAGTCTGTGATAATCATAGCCTCGTTATCACTAAAATCAAGCATTCAGCCCATAACAATCACTAAAATTGAAAGTGTACAGGTCCTAACTAATCATTGTGATTTCATTGTTACAACATGTGTATGTTTTCATTATAAAGAGTTCAATTTATTAAAAATATCACCCAAATGGATCGCTTTTATTGATTTTTATACAAGAATTCTAGTGTGTACTTGGCATATTTTCAAAATAAAGATTAAATAATTAAAATTATTTTTTGATGTTTTTGTACCAAACCAAGCCATGTACTGTACTTTCATGTTCATTTTGAAGATGACATGCCTTCATACATGTGTTTTTACAAGAACAAAAGGAACAGAGAAATAAATCTTGTATATATATTACAGTTGTGCTGAACAGTTTACATACCCTTTTAATCTTTTGGGGGCGACAGTGGCGCAGATGGTAGAGCGGGTCGTCTCATGATCGGAAGGTCGGGGTTTGAATCCCAGGTGCAGACTGTCGTCGTGTCCTTGGGCAAGACACTTCACCCAATGCCTATGTGTGAGTGGTTGGTGGTGGTCGGAGGGTCCATTGGCGCAGATGTGAGCAGCCTCGCTTCTGTCAGTCTGCCCCAGGGGAAACTGTGGCTGCAAATGTAGCTTTCCACCAGCATGGAGTGAATGAACCCCCCTCCCTTTCATGTGAGAAGCGCTTTGGGTGACTGTGTCATATGGCCATTTTTCATAGAATATAAATGATAACACAAAAATCTTATTTTCCACTCATGGTTAGTTTATTGTGAAATAACTCTTTTGAAATCATAATGAAACAGGAGCAACTCAAATGTCCCTGATCTAATTTTTACATGACCTTCAACAACTGCCAGGAAAATTGTTCAGGAGCAAAGAAAAACTCACTTCAGCTGAAATACAGGACTCTCTGACAAAATTGATGTTTGTTTCCAGATGCACAGCACATAAACTTTTGATCAGGGACATTTGGCTAGTTTCTCTAGTTGAAAAGTCCAAACATACCCTGACCAAACTTTTGAGCACAACTGTATGTCCCTTGTAACAAAATTATATGTAAGCAAATTAAATTCCCCTAATTTAACCCCAGATCACCACAGTCCAAGTCACTGATTACAACGAAATTATCAACAGTAAGGCATTTGTTGTACATTTCAGCAGTTATCATCATTTGTCTTAAACTTGTAAATATTCATTAATATTTTTTTTAAGTTTAATTCCATAAACAGAGGGACACTTCTGTTTCAATGCAAACTTATATTTTCTCTGCAGAAACACAAAATACATAAATAAAAAATAATTCCAACCATAACTTTATTATTATTTGTGTCGTGGCTTGTCGTGACACATCGACAGCCGATCCCTAACCATTAACCCCGTGAGCACCAGCGCTTTAGTCCACACTTGTTGGTCCGTTAGTGGATGAGGAGGCGGGTCAACAGCCTCCGAGCGCGTCTCTGTAGAGCACACAGCCATCGCTAACACAAACAACACTAAAGTCCATTCTCAGTGGACAAATCAAGTGTCCTACCGCTGTCATCCCCATTCCCTCCATGATCCTTTTTATATCTTTACACTGGCTGCTTCATCGCGCCGTGTTTTCAATCAATTTTTTTTCCCTCTCTCTCCCTCTCGTCTTCCTTCTTCCTCTCGCGCCATAAATTGTTTCAGATTCCGCGACACCAGACTGGCTTATGAATATATGAATACATAAAGCACAACCACGCGGAGGACCCCAGGAAGCTCCAGTAGTCAGACAAGGTAATGGATGGAGAGGTGTAATATAGTGCGGAGAAGAGCACCACTTGTTAGAAAAGCTTTAACTGCATCTCAATGAACAGGGAACAACATTAAATATACGGCCGCGGAAGGTAATGCCAGTCCAATATGGCCGCCGCGTGCAACCAGGACGAAACCGGGGACGAAAACTAGGACTAAACCAGGTCTGCAAAAGGATAAAACCATGTCTGAATCTGAATCTAATTAAACTGTGTCCAAACGAGAGACTGAATGTCTAAGCTTGTTAGATCTTATTGGGCTTCCCCCTCCTCGAACCGCCACCATATCGTGGTGGAGGCAGCCTGGTCTTACCATACCCGTACTCACTTCATACATCTGGATATTCACAATTTAGCTCTGTTTTCAGGTGGGAGGGGTCAACTCCTTTTAAAGTTTGAAACGATTGGATCTGATTTTAGTAGCGTTTGGTCGTGATGTATGACGTCACTTACAACACCTCCCCCGCTCGCTGAATGGCTGAGGAACTTCAACCAATGTATTGCGGCCACTGAGATCAGACCCAAACGTAACATGTAGGGAAATGGTAATTGACCGGAGTTCACGGATGGCTAAGGCCAGGCTATGTTGGATGGGTTTGAGCACCCAAATGAACATAGGAGCTCTGTAGTCTGGGGCATAATCCTCCTGGTAGGGTCTCCCATGGCAAACAGGTCCTAAGTGGCAGGTCAGACCAAGAGTGGTTCAGAAGCCCCTCATGATGGGACCATCAAGGCCGGTTACGTCGCCCAGATGTGAAGGGGCCGTCCTCTGGGCGAGGTGAAGGACGGCGTCCCGTGGACCCACCATCTACAGGAGGAGCCATAAGAGACTGGTGCAATGTGATCTGGGCAGCTAGGGTTGCTGCCCTGCAACCTGGCAACAAATAAGCGGAAGAAGATGATGGATGGCCTTTTCAAGACTCAGATGACTCTAGAGATGGGCAATATGTAGAAAAGGTAATATTATCTTAATTATCTTGATATTTAGGGAGACTTTCTCGTTAACGCTACTCAAATGATATTTTTGCGAACCATCAAAGTATTAGGCTGGCGTCACCAGCCTCACTCCATATACAGTATGAGAAACATTAGAAGACAGTCTGGGATTGCGCCGTTGACTGGCTCAAACTCTGGTGAGAACGCTACCAGACCAATCACAGCAGTTGCCTGGCTCAAACGTTTCACCACTCTTCCTACTGGGTTTACGTCCCATCCGTGCTCCTCTGATTGGTTTACGATGGGTTTGTTAGTCGTGCTTCTAGTCTCGAATTTGAAAGCCAGTCAAAGGCGCAATCCCAGACTGTATTCCAATGTATCTCATACATGGAGTCAGGCTGGCTTGCTTTATGTTGGAAGTTGCTTGTATTAATGTAACACAAAGCAGTAACTTTTTCACTCAATGCAAACCAGTTTCTTTACATAAACAGCAAATATGTCTCTACAAATCTACTTTTGTGAAATTCTCACAGTATCGATTGGTATCGAGTATTGGTAGATACTCAAATCCCAAGTATCGGTATCGGAAGCAAAAAAGCTGGATCAGTGCATCTCTAATTTATATTATACATAATTAGCACCTTTGAGTGGATTATAAGAAGCTTTTTGATTGGATCTTAAATTTGATGCCATGACGCCGGGCCCCTACAGCAGAGAAGGCAGCCTGACCAAAACTTGACCTAAACATCACAGCTACACGCTCACACTACATTTATACAGGCAGTGGGTGACAACCACGATCTGCGCCTGTTGGAGCCGGGATTTGAACCCCTGACCTTCCATGAGACGACCTGCTCTACAATCTGTGCCACCGGCGCCCAACTAACTGCCCTCTTTGCAAAAGACTAAGGGGGTCATTTATCAAGACAGGTGCTCATTAGGGAATGCAAGCTGGGAAACGGCATATACTCTAGTTATTTGTGGGCATGTTGCACCTATAACTAGGGAAGCCAAGTTAGTTTTACCTTTACCGTGGTTATAATAGCTAGCGGTAAGTTAATTGTGAGCATTTTAAGAGCCAGGGTTAATCGTAGATGAAATGGCCTCCAGTGTTCCACCCAAAACTCATTAAGTGAAATAATCCAATGTGCAGAGAGTAAAGCTTATCTTAACATGATCTCATAGCCAATACAATGTGAATACAAATCGAAATTTACTTGAAATTAGACACTTTTTCTTGTTTTAAGTGCAAAATTGCTTGTTCCATTGGCAGATAGGTTTACTTACCTTCTCAAACCAAGGGAAAATATTTTATGATTGCGAATAATCATAAAATCGCACTATTTTTCCACAATAATCATGACTCAAAAATTTAGAATCGTGACATCCCGACCTATAACTTTGCATTTGGAAATATATGAATGAATAGCTTAGGCCCCCAAATCATACATGTATATGTTAAGTAATTTAAACTTTTCGTCATTAAATTGCCACTGGTCTAAAACTATAGTTAACACATTGAGTGCCAAAAACACAATATTGCGTTTTTTATTTATTACTAAACTAGACACTCTAACACACCTTATGTGCGATTTTGGGAGCTCTGTGATGAACAGAACTGAAATCAAAAACTCATGAAGAGTCACGATCTGGCCATTTTATCACAACACGGCATTTGATTGTTATTATCATACACTTCACGTTGCAACAATTCACCGATCTTTGCCAAGGCGATAAAGCTACAGCGCTACAACGTACAGACTGAACCAGGATTAAACCAGGACTACCATGAGGGGAGCATGTCAAAGGCCTGAAACTCGAGCTAAAACAGGTCTTAACCCAGATAAAACTACTACTATGCCTAAGAAGAAGCAGATGGCTTTGGTCGCCTACACATGAATTGTGAGAAAATTGTGATAAGATTTTGTTGTCCATATCGCCCAGCCCTTCTTCATGGTGAAACAGAAATGTGCAATAATCTAAACAAGCCAGTACAGATGATGACTCTCTACCTACCACCTTCTTTATTCCACCAGAAAACTTTGTCTGAAACTCAAATCCTTCAATCTTACACCCAAGTAGACTTCCAGTTCTGACTTGTGTAAAATATACATGAACATTGAACATCCATTATCGTCAATAAAAGCTCAAACCCTCGCTCCAAAATGCCCCGACGTCATCCTGTGCTCGAGGGCCGTAATTACCATTTAGCCGCGCTTGTGTTTGACGGGGCCCGACCCGCGCGCGCAAAGAACTCATTTTCATTTTTCTTATTATATCCCGATTATATAAACACTCTTAACCAGTGGCCAACAGCGGCGGCAAACAAATTATCACAAATTAGCCCCATATTGCCAGTTTTTAGGCGAGGCTGAAATGAGCAGGCTCCACACGCTCCCGAGCCTGTCCATAAATCAGGCCCGGTCCCACCTGTTGGGAGTAAACAGCCGCTCCGTTGATTAAAGTCTTACTTCAAAATACTTCAGCTCGCTCCTCTCTCAGCGCGGTGTTTTGGTTCGATCACCCGCCGCATTGTGGAACTATGAAACAGTCTCGGTGACGTCCATAAATCTCCCGTGCGCGGGTCCGTGGTGCTCCTCTAAGGTCTCCTTTTGCGTACTCGTATATTCACCGCCGCCGCTCGGTGTGTGTCTGAAGTGTCGGGCTACATCAAGGGCAGTGCAGTGGGAGTTGATGCTTTGGGTAAGATATCACTTAAAAGGGCTTATGACAATTTGTGACAGATTTTGTTCCATGTGGTTTGACCCAGGAATTACACAGAAATTAGCGATAAACTAGTGGTGCGTTCCAGGCAAATAATGGTCACTGGTAAAGTTACCACTTGAAAGTTACCAGTTCCAGGCAGACGATCTCGTATGTGGATAAAAGATGGCTGCTGTTCACGACTAGCAGTATTTTTTCCCCAAAAGACAATTGGACTTTCACCTGTCGACCCCCTTGAGTTACCGTATTTTCTGGACTATAAGTCACACGTTTTCTCATAGAGCTTTGGAACTGCAATGCATTATGGGAATTTTGCCACCATTTTTCAGGACCACAAAACAATGAAAAGCCCATTTTCATTTTTATTGCCTGGTAGATGGTGCGTTCTAACATGGCAGTCAACTGCACAACAGGCCCCAACTATCCTGAAGTTATTTGTCCATCTAGCTTCCCTTAGTTCTACAGTTAGCAGTTTGTTGTTTGGACCGGTAAGTTGGTGCCTCAACCACATACACATCAACACAATCTGCTGGCTACGCCCCATTACGTGACATCACATTCCAAAGCTCTATAGTTTGGCTGGTCCTGCGACTTATACTCAGGTGCGACTTATATATTAAAATATATAATTTCACATGTTTGTTATTTTCACACTGATTCTGTTCTTTATGCTATAGTTATCTGAATGACTAGGTAATATGTTACATTAGCACCTATTCAGCCTGTTCTATTCTATTGTTATCATAACTTGCCTTTCAAGATGAAATGTTCTTTGTCTCGGATTTTGTAAAATAAATTTCCCCCAAAGAATGCGACTTATTTTTTTTTCTTCCTCATTATGCATTTTTTGGCTGGTGCGACTTATACTCCGGAGCGACTTACAGTCCAGAAAATACGGTAATCCCTTCAGCCACATTGTATACATACGTGAAGATAACTATTACATGTTTGGTGTTAACATTGGTTTACATGTAGTATGTGCTGCTAAATAATGTAAACAAACAGGCGAACACAAGTGATGGGCAGATCCATACCAAAATGTCAAT
Organism: Lesueurigobius sanzi; assembly: GCA_900303255.1. Taxonomy (NCBI): domain Eukaryota; kingdom Metazoa; phylum Chordata; class Actinopteri; order Gobiiformes; family Gobiidae; genus Lesueurigobius; species Lesueurigobius sanzi. The sequence continues at coordinate 13,997 of OMNZ01108273.1, forward strand.
ACTTTGATATTGGAGGCAGTATCTAAAGTGTCCATACTCATCTCAAAATATCAATACTTTAATGTTTTACTTTTCCCCAGTGACCCGGTAACAGAAACGGAAGAAAATGGATGGATTCATATAATTTAAATCAAATTCATTATATTAAATTTACTGCTTCAATTTGTATTTTTTTCCTCCTTATTTTTCAATGTTAGATCAGTTTTTGTACTTAGGAAGTATTGTGAAGTGGTAAGAGGTCTGTGCAGGTGAACAGCATGTTCACAGCATACAGTACACATGAACTAAGGTGTAATTATTTTCTCATGAAGGCGTCCTAAAGTGGAGACAATATTCATGTGTATGATGTTGGCCAGTAGAAAGGACTTTCAGCCATAAGAATAATATGGCAGGTTTGTGAATCCAATCACAACATCCAAACATTGGGACATTTCTCTCCCATAAAGTTGAGCCTTTAACCTTTACAGGCAGCAACAAGTCAAATGTAATGCTTTTAATGCCATTTTAATGCTCAAATACTACATTTTTAATGCCACAAATCGGTGGGTATTCAATATAATTTCGATATTCAATAGAAAATTTGACAGAACAGAAAAGTTTTCAACAAAAATAGTACATCATTTCTGCCAAAACTCTAGTCTAGACCCTATATTTTTTTTGCATATTTGACAAACTTCTGCAGTAAAAGTAGTGTCATTATGTCATGATTTTCGAAGAACTTTTGATGTCAGTTTGAATTCTATTGAATGCTTTTTAATGACATTTAAATGCACTATATTGTGATTTTTTTTAACTACAAACAATGAAAGCGGGAGCAAGTAAATTAATTTGACAGTTGTGGTCCAAACACATTCCTAACCTTCTTAGTGCATTTCTAAATTCCAGAAAAGTAGCCTGCAAACTCATGAAATTGATTTAAAAAAAAGAAAAGCTTTATATCCAGTATAATTTTCACAAATATCCGAGTTTACACTGAAGGAGGACAAACAAATTTCATTCCTCTTTAAGGCCTTATTTTTGACAATTCATTTAATGACTTTTACTGCCTTTAATGCCCCGTGAAAACCCTGATACATTTATCCCTTCGCTGCACATTTTGTATCACACCCCTCCCATCCCGATGTGTGATTACAAACTTAGCTGCTAACCCAGACATTTGTTTAAATCTAAATCCGTCTCGAGCCCCTCTTTCCAACTCCTGAAGTATATAAGTTCCGTGATCTGCTCCCAGCGCAGTCTGGATGTTCTGAATGTTGCGTGACGGGGGAGCCATCACACCCCCCGCTGCTCCGGGACAGGCCCCGTCATTACCGCAATAATATAGAACTATAACCCCGGCAATTAGCCTAATGGAAACGCGGCTCTCTGCCCTGGGAGACCGCGGAGAGCGGCGGAGGAGCGAACCATCCAGGCCCCATTGATCCTCGCCGCCACCTGCTCTATGGCTCCGCCGAGGGCCCCAAGCGAGGCGGAGGGGTCCCCAAAGCGCACCCATCCCGGCCCCGCACGAGCTCCAGGCATATGGATAAGAGTCTATGGCTAGTCTTCCGCTGCCTGGCCCCATTCGCATTAGCGCAATATGGCCGGATGGACGCGCACGCGGTGCATACGAGGGGTTTACGAGCGCATCAGGCTGGATAAGGTGAAGCTAATGCTCTCCGCGCAAATACGGAGGCTGCAGACACTGTAAAAAGGGATTTCTACCTGCATGGAACGATTCAGAATAGTGATTTGAGGCTGCACAAAATATTGCAGAATTATTGTTTTTTACAATAGGTTGCCTTCACGCTCTAGAATTAAATTTCAGTCGAGCAGGAGCCGATACAGTTCTATGGGAGAGAAACAGGTTTTGAACAAAATTTTCCAAAAGAAAATTGACAATGTTTTCCCTGATCATAATTTGAAAGTGACTGGATTCACATTATTCTGATGGCTGAAAGTTCTTTCTTCTGGCCAACGTGACGCACATGTTTTTGAATATTGTCTCCATGTTTGGACACCTTTATGGGAAAATAATTAGACCTAGTTCAAATGTGCTGACAGAGAAGACATTGGGCCTCATTCATGAAACAAACTTACACACAAATTTGTTCTTAAGGCCGACTTAAAGAAACATTTTTGGCATTCACAAAATTTGTTCTTAGCTGAAAGAGTTCTTCTGGAAGAACAAAATCCTAATAACAGTCAGGAGGACTCTTACACACAGAAAATCTTAAGTTTTAGAATATTATCACAGTCAAAATGGACCCAAAAATTCTCAGTCTTACACAGCACAAGTAACATTTTCCTAAAAATTACTCCCAATTCTGTTTATTGGTTTGAAATAATTCCTATTTGGACACATTTTTTACATTGTAATGTATTCAGGAAGCCTGCGGTTTTGGAATGGGGGGCCCCCGCCTGTATCCAGCCTGAACAGGGGGGACTTCTAGGAGAAAAGCCTAGTATACAGCAGTGGTTTTCTCCTAGAAGCCCCCCATGCTCAGGCCGGTAACTGGCCGGGCCCCCCAGGCCAAAACTGCAGGCCTCCTGAATGCATTAAAACGTAAAAACTGTGTCCAAATAAGATTTATTTAACCAATAAACAGAATTTCGTTTTCTTTATGCAGTGATTTAATTTCATGTCATGTTCGGTCATTTTTTTCTATTTTTCTATTGAAAATGTGTTCAAATTGATGGCCCAGACAATAGCATGTAGTGCCTCCTCTTGTGGTATTTGATATATCAGTAATTATAGTGATGCAGTTTTGATCCAAAGGTCATTCTTTCCTGTATACAGCCAAAAAGACAAACCCTCCATTTCCTTTTTTTACAGTGTATACAATCACACTTTGAAAAGAGCCGTACCCGGAGAAGGAGAGGATATATGAGGATATAACTGCGATTCAAAGGCAGAGGAGGAAGGAGGGAGGTATAGTATGTAGGACTTAGGAGTTAGGACTTAGGAGGCGCAGTATATGCACACTCAGTATATGTTTATGGGCGGCTGCAGGGAGCCGAGCCAGAGCCGGGAAAACTGAGCCATCACTGCCCTCTTTTGTCGGAGCCTTTAAGTGTCGCGCAACCTCTGACTTCCACTGCAGCAAAGAGAGGAGGCCAAACAGCAGCCAGCCAGTCAGCTAGTTAGTTACACTGGGAAAAATATTTAAAAACAGGTGTAATGTTCTCTAAATAAGAATATTTTACTATTCATGTACAGTTGAAACACTTTGACAAAATGTGGCATATAAAAAGACAGTTCTAGCACCAAATGATTAAGGCCTAAACACAAAATAAACCTTCAAGAATCAGAAACAGCAGCACAAAATAAACAGTAATAATATTAATATTGCAAAAGCTGCTAAGAAAATACAGAAGCAGTGGCTGGATCTTCAAATCTGTCATATTATTCTTAAGTCCTTTCTACTGGCCAACCTTAGCACATGTTATTGAATATTGTCTCCACTTTTGGACACCATTAGGAGAATATTATTAGACCAGTTATTCTCCAAGTCCGGAGTGTCGAGGAGCCCTTATCAATGAGAACATGGCATAGGGCCCCACCAATAATATAAATTCACACATTCTCAAATGTATTATCACTTGTTTCAAGATACAAAATGGTATATAAAATAACATTGTTCATGACTTCAGCCTGAATACTAATTTAAAGCAGTACATTTTAATAAATACATATCCTTTCAAACTCAATTATTTTCAATGTACTAGTTTTGTTGCCTCACTTTGGGATAAACTAAGCCAAATATTAATTCTCATGGCATAAGTCCTTTCTACTGGCCATGTTTTTGAATCTTGTCACCAGTTTTGGACGCCTTTATGAGAAATAATTAGACCTTAGTTCTAACACATGTATTCCCAATTACACAAAAGACAACATGCTAGAGTAAAAATACTAGAGTGGAAAATTAAAAAAAAAAAGCTATAATAAAATAAACATCTCTTAGCATCTACCAATGAAAAAAATATATAGACATCTCTTGTATGTACATTGAATAAAAAAGTATGAATCCAAGTATGACTGACTATATAATAAATACCTGTAATTACTGCATGATTTTGAATATTGTCATTTCACTTGGTTTTGAAATAATAAAAGTGTAAATGTTTTGTATTAGGCTGTGTTTATGATCTCTGTTTGTAAAATAAATAATAAATAATAAAATTAGTAATACTTTCCTACTTACCAAGGCTTAATGATAAAATATGCCCCTGTAATAATAATAATGGCTTACAATGGCTTATATTGCACTGTACAAGCCTGTGTTACAAGTTTCTCAAAGCGCTACACTGTCGTCATTACATCACTGTCTTTCACTCCATACACAGTGGGGATGAGATACTATTGTAGCCACAGCTGCCCTTAGACTGAGGTAGTATCATAATACTAAACAAAATACAAACAAAATTGCAGTGCCCAAAGTAAACATACAGCGCACGGTCACATGTGGGCCATGTGTAGGCCATGTGCGGGCCATGTGTTGGACATGTGCTCATTAACTGGTTTCACTTTAAGTGGGCAGTGAGTTTGCTTTGAGACTCTTATATGAACTGTTCCTGAAAAACCTGTATATAAAGGCCATATGGGTACCGTATAAATGTAGAGGGAGGAGAGCAACAAGTCCGACGCTCTTATTGATGTAGAAAAGTAGACTAAAAGTTCGAAGAAGCATTGTCAACTTGAAACTAACCAAGTACCTCCATTCCAACAAACTAAACTTGAACTAATCGACTTGCAGAGCATAAACTACGATCTACTGGTCACAACAAGACAGCGATTCAGAAAAAAAGCCTGAACAACGCAGCGGAAAGCATCAGCGTGAGAGAAAGAGAGACAGAGGAGGAGGGTATTTTAGGGGCGAGGTGGTGGTCCTACCTGCCCAGCTCGGAGTCTCCATGTACAGGTGAAGGTTGGGCTGAGGCTGGTCAGTCGCAGCTGCAGCCGGAGCTCAGGACAACTGCGAGGAAGCACAAGAAGAACACACAGGTTTAGATTCAGAAGAAATAACTCGAAATCTGCGCAACTCAACAGCCTAGTCTCGCCGACAAGCTTCGAAAACCTCTACAACGATGTGCTTTTGAGACGCTCTGACCCAAGACTCAACCAAAAACACATCTCCTCCGGACATCAAGGCTCTAGAATAAAAGAGGGAGAAAATTAAATTGATAGTTGCTTACCTCACACATTTCAAAAATCCTTTTCCTTCATAGAAATACATTTTTGAGCACATTTCACAACTTGAGGGGTCACTGTTTAGGCTCACCGTCACAAAAACCCAAGAAAACTAGCCTTTGAACTCATTAAAGTGTACAAAAGGCTCATGCTTAGATGTGCTGTAGTATTTCCAGGGCTGGGACTATACACTTGAGGCACATTGCATATCACGATACTTAGGGGCCGATGCAATACATTGTCGCCACGTGACCAAAATCAGCTGTTCGCCAAACTCATCCCCATGACAACGGGCATCAAGCGATCACTGCGGGGGTCATTTCCCTCTTTCGTGGCTAAATACAGTGCACAATATATCGCAAACAATATCGTATCGCAACATTAGGGGATGCAATATCCGTCTCGCTAGAAGCCACAATTTTTTTTTTTTTTCACAATTCCATTTTTTGCCAACACTCTCTACATGCATGGAACTTATCAATGTGCAGAAGTTCAGTTTTAGTTACAACTTTCCTAATTTAGTGAATTTTTTGGCCTTGGCTAGGTTCTGATTTAGTGTTTTTGGAGTCTTCTTTTGACCCATTCTCTGAAAAAGATATTACATGTGTCTGAATTGAATATCTAAGTATATCGCAATAGTATCATTTTAGCATTGTGTAGCCCTACTGTGTGTGACAGAAATGGCCTTATAATGGGGATGCTTTACTGCGCAGAGGTGGAGAGTGGACAAACAGATGTACCTCGATCAAGTTGATCCAATTTTGTCTCGTCAGACGCATGTTCCAAACATGTCGCATATAGAATATTACAGGCTAGTAGCCCTTTCTTCACTCAAAAAGCAGAATGAAATTGAAACTAGGTCAGTCCGAGGTCGGCCGCCGAGTCAGGGATAGTACAGCTGAGACCGCTCCGAGACCAGCTGTTTGAGCCGCTCTGAGTGCGGCTCTTCAGACCGGTCTGAAGTGGTGCGGCTGGATTCACACAGTACCCTGTACCGACTGAGCACAGAAGAAGTTACTTTGTTCATCTGAAAACGCTGACATCAAGAAATGTTTCGATTTCTGACTTTACTCACACTATTAACTTCATTCTGCCCCGCCCACTTTTGTTGTAAAAGCATTTCCTCATTGTCTTACAGCACTTCCTGCACTCTAAAGAAAAATGTATGGAATGAATTGGAAATTATACACATGTACATTATCCACATAACCCTGTTAAAGAAATGTATAACACTGTTGTTTAACATGAACAAATAAAACGAAACAGAATAAATTGTATTGATTAAAACCAACAACAGTGTTTTACAATAAATTAACAGGGTTCTGTAGAAAAAGGTTGACATAACATTTTCAACTAAATCCAACTTTTATTTCTAGAGTGTGTGAGCTGGGATTTCCATTACTGTCAATGTAAGAGGAAATAATGGGAATGAACGAAAAAGAAAATAAGGTTCAGTGGAAGGACGACATGAAAAAAAGATTATTTTTTTAAAGGGACTCTACGGAAGTTAAAATAAAAAATATATTTTCCACCCCCTACATGCTCCAGCAATGTCCCGCGCTGTACTGTGAGCCCACAGCTGTCCCACTCAATTGCCGCTATAAGCCTGCACCGTCACTCTAAAGTTGCGTGTTCGGGCCGAGGCAGCAGTCATTCACCAGCTTAACATGGAGACTGCAGTTACACGGACGGCCAGAGGTGGCAATCATGAGTATGAAAATGGACAACCTCCGTTGAGTCCCTTTAATGATATTACCAAGTCCTTTTTTTTATGAGTCTAATTGGCTAATTGTCTGTGAGGAACCTAAAAGGACCAAAGCTGATGGATATATTTACACAGCAGTTTGTCGTAAATGTTACATGTTGCACCAATAACAAAAACCAAAGCCGACATCAGCTCACGTCGGACCTGCAGTTCGACCGCAAACACGAGATGGCGGCGCCCAGTGCACCTTCCTGAATAGGAAGGCGCATTTCTCCGCTAATGTCCTCCTCGTTCACAAAGTAACCGAAATGTGTCTGTATTAATCCAAAGGGAAACATCACCAGCACAATTACGTTCTTCACGGCGAGCGGCGGGGGTAAACATAGCGGTGGCGTGCGACTGAGTATTTACATTGACGTATAAACAAACATGTTGTGTTGACAGCGGGGATGAGCGCTCACAGACGCCCAGTGAAACACAGTCAATATTAGAACAAGGAGCCACCGCGTCACCAGTTATGTCTCCATATATCTCCACTGTTTATCAACCACAGTCTGGATCATGGGGGGAATTACGCCAGTGTTGGATAAAGGACTGCATCGAGATTATGTTTATTTGCTGAATTGAAAGTGAAGATGAGACGAAGACACCGAACAATCTAATGTCTATATTAAGGCCATACGCTGCAGATGAATAGGGGGGGGGTGTATTGAGTGATATTAATTTGAAACTTTTGCAGTGTCTTTTTGACATGAATGTGAGAAAAAAATGTATTACACATTTTATGGCATTTTATGTTTTCATGTACAAATATAACTAAAAATGGCTTGTGTTTTTGCTGACTGTACTGTTATCCTACGTGTCGGATACTCATCAACGACACACATCAACAGCAAGCCAAACTCATATTCTACCAGCCAAGAAACTGAGCATCTTGCCCCTTCATTAAAAGTCTTCTTGACAGTTTACAATTTGCAATTCCTAAATAAAAGAAACTGAAAAAAAATAGTATAAGAATTACAGTTGTGGCCAAAAGTTTACATACCCTTTTAATCTTTTGGCCATTTTTCATAGAATATGAATGATAACACAAAAATCTTTCTTTCCACTCATGGTTAGTGGTTGTGCGAAGCCATTTATTGTCAAAGAACTGAGTTTACTCTTTTGAAATCAAAATGAAACAGAAACTACTCAAATGTCCCTGATCTAACGTTTACATGACCTTCAACAACTGCCAGGAAAATTGTTCAGGAGCAAAGAAAAACTCACTTCAGCTGAAATACAGGACTCTGACAAAAATCGGACTCTCTGAAAACAACATTTGTTTCAAGATGCACAATGTGTAAACTTTTGATCAGGGGCATTTGGCTAGTCTCTAGTTGAAAAGCGTAAACAAACAGTTTTTTTTTTTTTTTTTACAATAAATGGCTTCA
>OMNZ01108274.1:3095-17081 GCA_900303255.1 Lesueurigobius sanzi
TTTTATCTCTACTCCCCCCCCCCCCCCTTCCATCACTGAGTGTTTCTTACAGGTGAACATCACAGAAGTGCTTTGAGCCTGTAACCCTCTCCTTTGACACATTCTGCTCTGTGCTGCTCGAGGGCCCTCTATTGTGGGGCCAACAACGCGCTCCGCCTGCAGCCGTCATGAGCCTCTTTGTGCGGATAAGTCCCACACACACACAACCACACACAACCACACACACACAAGCCTGTTAGCACACACAAGCCTGTTAGCGCACCCATCCAGCCTCTGCTTCTGTGATCATGCAAACGCAATTATGGCTTATACGGTGCTCTATTGTCGTCAAAGGAGAGGGGAATCCGTGTAAGAAATGGTATGGAAAGTACATTATGCCATTAGGGGTAAAGTCATTCTACTTCTTATGTAACAAATTGGATGCGCTGTGTGTTTGATCAGAACTAGCCAATTTTCCTTCATGGGATCAGTTTGAGAGGATCTGCAGTCAGCGCAATATCCTAAACACACTTTGTCACACTTTTTTTGGCTTGCATCCCTCGTATAAATATTCTCGGCTCCGCTTTCGATGTACTGAGCTCTTGAAGCCTGGTCTATGGTCGAGCAGCCAGCTCTGCCCACCGTAATGCCGTATTCCTGAATGGAGTTTGAACCATTCTGCTGTGTTCACAACATACAGTTCAAAAGTTCTCCCAGGGTATGTAAACTTATGCATTTAATGGAATATGAATGATGACACAAAAACCTTCATTTCAGTCATGGTTAGTGGTTGCGTGAAGCCATTTATTGTCAAAAAACCTGTTACTAGAAACTAGCCAAATGTCAATGATCAAAAGTTTACATATTGTGCATCTTGAAACCTACACATTATTTCAGAGTCCAATTTTGTCAGAGACTCTTGTATTTCAGCTGAAGTGAGTTTTTCTTTGCTCCTGAACAATTGAAGGTCATGTCAACGTTAGATTAGGGATATTTAAGTAGTGTAGGTTTCATTGTGATTTCAGAAGAGTAAACTCTGTTCTTTGGAAATAAATGGCTTTGCACAACCACTAACAATGAGTGGAAAAAAAGATTATCATATCATTGTTATCATTCACATTCTATGAAAAATGGCCAAAAGATTAAAAAGGGTATGTAAACTTATGAGCACAACTAAATGAAAACACCAAAAAGGGGGAACAATGCAGCCATCAAAAATTGGACAATGCAGATTGAAGGAGTTTGTTGTCCGTTTCATCCTGTGACGCATGGTCAACCAATCACAAACCAAACTCTCCAGTACGTTGACATGAAGTGACATTTGGAAGGAGACACGTCTGCGTTTCTTCTCCGTATCCGTAGCTCCAGCGAGCTCACTGATTGGCTGCCAGGTACGTTCAACGCAGATGGGAGGAGTTTTTACGGACGACCACAAAGCAGCCCTGAGTTATTACAACGGAAAGTGATCACAAGACGTGCCACTCATACATTGTCAGTGGTTGGGCGCACTGGAAAAAGAGCACGTGTGGAGAGGGACTCAGCTGCGCGTAGCCCATTGGCTCTGGGGGGCAGGAAGACAAAGGATATTTCAATCGGGTCTTTTTCCCATGGAAAACATTGATCCATCTTCCAAATGGTGATGACATGCCACAAGATGTATGCTTTATCTGACGTAATCATTGACTGAGAATGTAAGTGCATATGTCACACTTCCGTAGACCGCACAGGATGTCGGGAAAACGTTAAATTCCACCGGCACCACCCACCTGGCAACTGCGTTTTATATACAAGGTGTATACATACACATTTCACAGGCTTCACAAACCTGCCATATTATTCTTATGGCTGAAACATCACGTACATGTTTTTGAGTATTGCTACTTTTGGACACCTTTATGAGAAAATAATTAGACCTTAGTTTATGTACTGACAGAAAAGACCTTGAACCATTCAGCATGAATGAACCCACCACCACCCCTTGCGTGACACACTTTGGATGACTTTGTATAGAGCTTTTCATATGACACAAGACTTCCTTTCCCTTTGAGTTTTGTTTCATGGAGAAATAAGCAATAACCTAAGACTAGAAATATGCATTTTGGCAGTCAGTTACTTTAGTGACAGCACATTTTCAGCTCTCCACCACCTCAATTTAAAACTGTAGGCTCTTTAGAATGTTGTGATGTCATGTGAATGCAACCTATTGCTTTGTCATTCATAGAACGTTATTGTATCTGTAGGTTCTCAGTTCTATAGGAGTTGTCCATCGTAGGCAAAAATTCTTCAGTCTTCATCTGTACTCTGTAGAAGTGTAGGACGTTTCGATCTTCGTCCAAAGTCTTAGTCGTCATCAGCTAAATAACGACTTGAGCATGCTCATGGGTCTCTAAAGAGTAAACCAGAAGGAGGAGTTGACCTCTATGTCCCTCCTCTCTTGGTGTTAAAAGGTAGAAAAACATCTTAGCCTATTAATACTGCTCGTTACCGCTGTATTGTCTCACCCTGGGCTAAGTTCTAAGGTTGTTGACACTTCCCTATGGCCCTGCTCCGCCCAGTAGTCCAGGCTCATTAGCATGGCAGTGGAGATGGTTTCACTCCAAGGTTGTTATTGTCACTAGGTATCCGTCTCAGTATGTTATAGATTGGGTCCAACTTGAATCAGAGTCCTTCATTGCGATTGTGATAGTATTGTTTATATTATTTTTGTCTATCCATGTATCAAATAATGTACAATCAGTTCCTTTAAAAAAAAAAATAAACCGTCAAGTTCGAGGTTTCATTCACACTAAAATGTCAATGCACCACTCGACAAAAAGATGATTTTCTTGCTTGGTTCGACCCTGGCCGTCTGTGAACGAGTCGTCGTCCCTGGCGTCTGTACAAAATGAAAATGGCTTCATTCAGTGAAGGTCTCTTTGCTCATTTAGATCATCACTGAAGCCACTGCGCAGCTGGGACAGATGGTCAGGTCTTCCATTGCAAACAGAATCTGATGGCACTTCTTACATTTTAGCATAAAAATAAACCGAACAGCATTGAACAGGTCGGCTTTATATTGGGAATGACTTTGCGTGAGTCAGAAGTTTGCTGACGTTTCCTTTGAACATGCCTCTGCACTCACAGCTCCCTGACGTGTTGTCCGCTACAAAACAGATCAACTTTAAAAGCTTTTTGACAGAAGGACAAATGCATTAATGATCATAGAACCGTATTGCAAAGTGAAGACAAGAAAATTAGACAGTTCTCCGTCCGTCATAGGCAAAACATTGGTCAGATTCATGGTATTAGGTGGAGTGGATGATTATTTTTTGTTCCTTTTGTGATACACAGCCAAATTTAGCATGGATTGTGTTTCAGAAATGTCCATTAGCTGAAAAACCTAACATTGGTGCCAGTTTGCAGGTTGGTTTCCAAATACACCCATGTGTAAAGGATAGTGTCAGAACCCCTGTAATATTGTTTAATTTTTTAACAGGTTTTCTGTCAAGTTTACCTCCGCCGATTAAAAGTTCATAATCTTTTATGTCAACTCAACTCTGTTTGGTCCTGAGACACGCTTGGTTTGAAGAACTGCGATAATAAAACACACTTTGTGCCAAGATTATGACAGTTGCTACAAAATGATATGAGGACAGTAATTAAATAGCATAACTGGGTTTGGGGGGCATTACTTTTTCCAAAGATTCACTATTCTGTGCACATAAATGGATAATGACCCTGGAAATTTTGTATGTTGATTTTTTTATTAGCTTTTCAGAAAGTTACCAAGAGATAATTTATACTTTTTTTGCTTGCATCACAAATGATTTTTGGCCAGCTCTGCAAAAGTAGGCTGGTTTTGCACAAACTTATCTTTCGAGAGTTCTTTAAAACAGCATAAAAATGTATAATACAGCAGTGGCACAATGGTCAAGATTCTATAAGAAGGGCCAGGTTCACTGGAGTTCTTCTGTTGCACCATAGTAGCAGCGGGCACAGCAACTAAAACTCAGAAATAACACTCCGATCTACTGAATTTAATTTTCTAGTTAATTAGCACCGCTTTGGAGTCCACACTTGGAAATTACTAACATTGCGAGATCGGGCAATTAAGAACATGAAAGTTAAACCCCCAGCTTTGTACTCTTAACCAGAAAGTTCTAAGAATTCGGGCCCGACCCCAGCCAATTTGGAGTCCACCTCCTGTTCCTTCCCCAACATCCCTCACGCCTCCATCGGACACCTCACCACCTCCGGCAGCATTTTATCGGCTACTTAGATTTAATTGCAGAAGGTTTTTGACCCAAATGGCTTTATTCCTTGCTAGATTTTTCATGCTTTGATTTCCCAAATATTAGTTGTTCTTTGGCTATACCATTTGACATTCCATCCTTTTTATCGTGATCAGTAACAAAGTAAATTTACTTAAGTACTACGTTTTTGAGGTTCAGTACTTCACTTTAGTTTTTTTTTTTTGGACAACTAATTACTTTTACTGCACTATATTTTTCAAAGAGATACTTTATCCTACATGTCTAAAAAAAAAAAAAAACGACTTACTCCGTAGACAAGTTGGTCATATTGTGCTTCGTCTCTGCTTAAATAGCATCATCATGTCCACCCCTTTATGGCTCAGAGACCTGGGAAACAGTTTAGTTTCAGTTTGCTTAATAAAATAGACCTTTCATAAATGAATGACTCAGAATCTTTGCCTCAGGATTTTTAGAATAAGCTGGCCAACAAAAGTCTCCAACAAAGACCTCTGGGACAACGAAACAGCAGCCCCCACTCTTGGTGGAAATCAAGAAGAGAAAATGGACATGGATCGGACATATACTCAGGAAAGAGGAAACAAGTATAACAAGACAGGCTTCGAAATGGAATCGTCAAGGAAAGAAAAAGAGGCAGACCACGTAAGACCGGGAGATGATCACGGGAAGAGGAAGTGAAGGCAGCGTGACTGACTTGGCATTCCAAGTCAGACTGGCACAGGGAAGAGAGATGGAAGGAACTTGTTTGTGGCCTATGCACCGACTGGAGCAAAAAGGCATAAGTCAACTAAGTCATGTCCACTCCTGAGCAGAAGGTGGCACTGTGTAAGATTTATAACTCTATGCCACTAACCATACAATGGTTTGTCCCTCACCAATTTTGTATCAACACATCTTGTTTGTCTATTCTTTGGTCATTTATATTATTGGTTAAACCAGGTTGAACTGAAGAGGAAGACTCAAATACATCTTCAGAAGTGTTGTATATTAATAGATTTCATGTTTTGGAAGCTGCAAAGTGATGATTTGTAACACTTGTAAAAGCAAATACTTCAGTACTTTCAGCATTTGTCCTGTAGTATCTGTACTTTTACTCAAGTGGTCGAAGTACTTGAAAATAAGTACTTCAACCACCACTGCATCCTTTGTGCACATTTGAAGAGGGAGCTACTTCTGATGTGAATGTTTAGTCAGCAGAGATTTTTCACCAGAATTTTGCACAGCTCTCTGGAGGCTGAGGAGGAGCAGAGCTTGTTTGAAAGCTTGAAAGAAGAGTTGGAAGAGTTGGACAGAAAAACCCTGCAAGTCTCTAGCACCTTCCATCCCAGTTATGTCCAAAACTTGGCGATATTGTAGTTTATTTTTTGCGTAGTTCAACAACTTTTGGCTTCACACCATCCTTAGTGTTCCTAGTGGAGTCCCCTTTGATTACCGTTGTTTGGCACAACGGGACGTTCCTCTTGCACCCCGTGTTCAGCTGTCCGAGGGGCTGTGTGAGCGCGTGGTAAGGGGAGAATTAATTAATAAACGCATTGGGCAGACTCATCAGGCACCTGTTATTATTAATAGATAATTAGCACCGGCAGCAGGGGCATCAAATGAGCTGTCGAACTCTAGTAGAAAATCCATTTAACGCTTGTTAGGAAACAGTTGGTTGCACAGGAGGCGTCTGCCACGGCACAACTGGAAAGCAAAAAAGATCAAGTGCAATCGCATTCATTCCCTTTTCTTGGTTTTGGCAGTCATTACTAATTACCCATGGCATCTAGCCTCAAAATCTTGCCTAAACTAAAAAAAAGTATTCCCACATAGCAAGCTAAATGATGGCTTTCTTTTAATCAGGGCTACAGCTCTTGTGCGTTTTTACACTTGCACATTTGGTTTGTAGCAAATTTTCAAGTTTGCAAATCTTTGGGTAAACAGTGTAGGCGAGGAAGCCAACGGCAGAAAGACATGCCTAGTCACTGTGATTTTGTTTCAGGACTTTACTGCATTTCACCACAAATAACCCCACTATGTAAAAAGGTTATGAAAAGAGCATTCATTTTGCATGTATTAAAATTATTGAGCTTATTTCGCCAAGGGGGTGGAAATTACTGAAGGCAACATGTCCTCCTACATTATTGCATTTAGCAGCAATTCAAAAGCCGCCAATTTAACAAACATGTGACTTTGGGCTGTGGGAGATGGAGGGGGAGTGTCAAAAACATGTCAACTATATCCCGAGAGAATAACAGGAAGCTTTTTTCGGTGGTTTGAGTCCACAGTTGCCTTTCCACGAAGGAGAACTGAACTCAAAACAACCCCGACCAGACAACCAAGACCGAGGCAGAGTAGAGAAACATTTTTGGAACAAAGTACAAGTATAGGAAATTGTATACATGTTAGGCACTTTGCTTAAATGCATGTTTTAGAGCAGGTATCTGTACTTTCAACTCAACTGGGTTATGACCAAGATTTTCCATGAGATTTCATTGAACACATTTTGAGATTAGCGCGTGGAGGGGGGAGTGAGGGGCGTGGTTGAAAATCTATCCATAATTGAACTACAAACGCCGCGCTGCTCTGTCTGACTGCGGCTTTACCCAAAGCCCCGCTACGGCAAAATTGCTGAGTGAGACTGCCACAGAGATCCGCTTTCTGCATTTCTTCACAGCAGCTAAACTCAAATCGAAAACAGAAAGGACAAATTGGACAAACTTGGAGGCAAGTATACAAATGAAAGAGTGGAGAGGGAGAGAGATCTTTTTTTTACGCACAATGTCAACTGAATATTGCATTGTTTTGCCTGCCGTGTTTGAGGTAAATCTTATAATAAGCATTTCGAACTGTGAAATACGAGCATTAATATTGACACCGTTGAGGCTCTAAAGTCCTTATCCTTTTTAACGCAGAAGTTTTAACAAATGTCATGATTCGGTTCAGGAATCCTTTAGGTTTAGCATAATGTATCCTGTAATCTGTTTAGTCAGAGCATAAATAAGCTATATACTATCCTTAGCGAAGCCGCTGAATTAAGTGATCCCTTCCAGATAATAAACCGGCAAAAATACAATCGTTGTGGAAGTGGATTAAACTCTGCACCATGGTTTTCTAGGCTCCTTGCCATGCATTTAAAACATAATACATTGCTTCTTGTTTAAACCTGAGGAAAGTTTAGGTAGACACGCACATCCCGAACCAGTTAAGCAGCGTGCAAGAGATCGAAGAAACAATGTGGAAGGAAGACAGACTCTGCACAGCTGTAGAGCTCCCAAATTCTATTTATTCACCACAGGGTAACGTTTCGGGCATGCTAGCCCTTCACCAGACGTCTGATGAAGGGCTAGCACGGCTGAAACGTTACCCTGTGATGAATAAATAGAATTTGGGAGCTCTACAGCTGTGCAGAGTCTGTCTTCCTTCTTGTTTAAACCTTACATAATCTGTGAGAGAACTGTCATTTTACATCTATACAACAGAACGCACACACACAGCTACTACCACCATCTCGAACTACACCAATGTTCAGCAAAAAGAGAAAAGCTAACCCTTTGGTCAAGTATAAAGCTGCTGCATCTCACTCCAGCAAATACAAAACATCTGACGCAGCATGGCGCCACTTCAGCCGCCAAATACATAAAAGGAAAACAAAAAAGTTCTCAAAAGTTTTAAGTAAAAACTGGTGAGACCCTAGAGAAGCAGCGTTGTGTCCCAATTAGAGCGGGAGGACCCCAGAGGGCGGAGGACAGGAGCCCTCTTCATGTCTGAAGCGTCGAAGGGACCGCCAATGATCAAAAACATGAGTCATGAAAGAAGACGCTCGGCCTTTGATTCAAAAAGACAAAAGCTGATGCCGTTTGTTGCTGATGGAGAGGTTTTTATACTCCACACAGCAACGGATAGCCACAGTGGAATCTCGGACCATTTTGGACCATAGGAAACCAGTAGTGAAAAGCAAAACCATTCCCAAGAAGACAGTGAATTATAACAGTCACAGAAAATTGGAAAACAAAACCAATCCAATTTAATTTCCATCATTTCTCATTACACATCCTGCGAAACTAGAAATCATCTCTTAAATGGTCTGAAAACAAGCATGACTGATACGAAAGGCAAATGCTGCAATTTTCGGCTCCATTTTCGCTCCAACTCTTAAAAACTTTGAGGGCAGAGTTGATAGATTTGATAGAGTCTCGCTGGTTCATTAGCCTGTGTTGCGCGGCGGACTGCAGCCCGAGCAGTGACAGCAGGGGCACCAGCCGCTCCAACATGCTGCGTGCCACTATATTACTAGCGAGAGATTGTTCGTGTAATGCCTTTGCCAATTTTCATCTCTTTCATGTTTGAATAAATACAGATTGGCCCAACGGCAACAGACATTGGCACAAGCTTCTGCAAGTGCTTTCTTAACCTCAATGTGGCGGTGCCGACAAGTGCAAGGCGTTTTGCAGTTTGATATCTTTTTAATGACAGAATACAAACAGCAACAAGAGTCAACACATGTCCGTGAGAAGAGTAAAAGGGTATTGGTAAAGAAGTATAAGCTGCGTGTTGCGGATTTTATGATAAGCAATGAATAGACAAAGATAAAAACAAGTGAGTTTCTGATATACATAATTCCATTAGATCAGTGGTGTGCAAAGTGGGGCTCACGGGCCAAGTTCATCCCTCGAGATGGTGGTTACATTTGTAAGGAGTATGTACTTTAATTTGTGCACAGAATAGGCTGTCAATAGTTACAATAGTAAGACACCAAAACAGCGTGTCCTACTCAATAGTTTGGAAATTTAAGGACATTGAATCTTCACTCGTTTACATTTGGTCTTTCTACAGGCTTAAAAAAAGAATGATACTTTTCCATTTTGGGTCCCCATGGAAAAAAAACAAAAAAAACAAAACGTTGGGCACCCCGGAGGAAATGGCCAGTTGAGAGTAAATGCTTCCCAGAAGTATAGAATATTTGGTTTGAAAACCTTATACCTTTTTGATTACAAACAATGAAAGCGGGAGCCAGTCAATTCAATTGTCAATTGTGATCCAAACTCATTCTTAACATGTAACAATGTAACTTCCTCACATCCTCAAAAGCACAGTAGGAAGTAGAGCTTTCAGCTACCAAGCCCCTTCCATTTTTTACGTCAAAGATGCAGACACGGTCTCAAATTTTTAAGACTCAAAACGTTTCTCTTCGAAATTGCCCACGGTGGTATGTGTACGTTTTGCCTTGTATCCGTTTTAATTGTCTAAATTATGTATATATTTTATCTTCTCATTGCTCACGCACAGTGTCCCCCTCCCTCGTTTCGGGATGACCGGTCGACCGGGACTTTTCCACCGTGGCATGACATGGATGGATTTTATTTGTGAAGCCCTTTGAGGCAAATTTTGTTTGCGATACTGGAACAAAAATATATTTGATTTGATTCAACACATTTCTAAAATCCCAATTCTTCAGGAGATGAATTCAAAAGAATCTCAACTTTCGCAAATGCTAGAAAACTAGACTCCAGATTCATGACGTAGATACAAATGCGTCATAATTGCTTAATTTCGGGGGGTCACCAAATCATACTGAAGGCGAACATGTCCTGTGGGGGTCGCAAAACACCAGCAGTCGTCATATTGGGGGTTGTGACTTAAAAAGGTTGAGTCTCACAAATGTCTGAGTTTACAATATACTAAAAGAACAAAACAAATTCAGTTCCACTCCTGGAGGGATAAAAACAAAAATGAGGAATAAGGGGTCTAACTTGGTGGAGGTCTCGGATGTCAAATTCCATCCAATTTTTTTAACAAGAGAACAGCCAAGACGACAAAAGAGATTTGTGCCAGAGGGTTTAACCAGTGTTAAATTGACCAATAGAAAATGACAAGTATATGAAACTATAATTGCAAAATGTCCGAAACCTTCCTTGTACCTGTCGAGATCATTTTTTTCCAGACAATGATTTTGTGTCGTGCCAATCTTCCAGCTGCAACAGAAACTAGTTTTACTTTTCCCAGTCCAAGCTGAATCTGGACAGCGTGTGTCAGTCCACAGAGTCACAGCACGCCGCCCTCTGCAGAGCCACTGTGCTTCTGCGAACAGGCAAGACACAAACTGACTGACAACTCTTATGAGGAAATGTACAAAGCGGATCAGCCACCACCATCACAATCTTTCTTACAAGCGCATATGTAGCATCATTTGGGGAACAGCAGAAATACAGCTATAGAGGGTCAGAAACCATTATACAACTTTGTGCTGATGCCAAACCTGGATAAATTGAATTAGTGTTCATTTAGACTTTTCGTACCGGTTAGCAAATCCAAGTGCTTTACAAAAAGGCAATAAAAAAAACTGCAGAAAAAATACCATCAAGACAGAATGAACAATAAACTGCCCCCAGCTAAAGAAGATACAAGATTAATTAAAAGGCCACACCATAAGAATGTGTTGAACAGAATAAGATCAGGTACTGGGTATTGGAAGGTCATTTGGATTTGGAAGCAACAATGACAACTTCATGAACTGAGCTTTCTTTTTCATATCGTTTGTTGACTATAGACGTTACCAGCATTGCCTCTTGCAAATAATATTGCATGCATTTATTAAATCCAATAACATAGCATACTAATATTGCACTATTCAAATCCAAGCTGTATATCCCTCCTATTGTAATTGTAGATGTCCATGCTTCCCAGTGGATTGTAAGACTTTCTTTTATGAAGACATGGCTCAACAACAATAATCTTGGACAGTGCCTAATCTTTAAATGTGAAAAACAAAATCCCATCACATTACTGCATATTTTACCTTCACAGTGGCCTCCGACGCTCCAGGGTCAATTGGATCTGGTAAGTTTCTGGTACAAAACGCTAAAAAACAAATCGATCCTGAAGCAGAGAGGCCATTGTGATGGAAAGGAAAGATGCAAAGTGAAAGTGCAAATACAGGACCAAGGATTTACTTAAGTATTAGTTTAAAGTCCTACTTAAGTAAAAGCATGTATACACTGTAAAATGTACTTCATATGTAAAAAGTAAATGTAAAAAAAATCCTGCACATTAAACTCTTTATAATGATTTGAGTCAAACCTCGTCTAAACGAGTAAACCACAAAATCAGGTCTACATCAGGTCTACATCAGGACTAACCACGGTCTAAACGAGTAAACCACTAACTCGAGCCTAGAACTGAATCCCGTCTAAACCAGGACTAAACCAGTTCATCGTAGAGAGGTCACATTGAAAATGAAATACTTTCAACCCAATTTTAAAATGTTGTGAAGTAGAAAGTACAAATACGGGCTCAAGTAAAAAGTATTCATCATATAAAGTCATAAAGTAAAAGTGAAAGCCAGTGGTGGAATGTAACAGCCATTGGACTACTAAAAAGATAAAAATACCCTAATCAAGGTGCATACATACATACTTAAAAAGCTACATAGTGCACCTTTAAGAATGCAATTTTGAGTCTCTTACATATTGGAGAATTGTCCTCAAAAAGCAATAGTTCCAAGTCTAGACAAATGGAAAATCAATGATAAAGTCAAAATCATCATGCACCATTTATCATCTTTTTCTGCTGCATTTGCGTCACAGACAGAAATGCACTTTCACGTCAACATTTTATGAAAATAAAAGCGCCACAGAAACATTCAGACTCTGGACTTTGTTATTAAATTCTGCGGACGGATGGACTTCATAAAGGCGCCCTCGGAATAACAGCGTTACCAAATGCTGCGAGGTCTGGAAATATTTCTTACATAACTGCATCATCCGGACGACCTGTGTGTGTTCGCTCATATCCAGTATTGCTCAGACTTGCAGGGGAAACGGGCGTCTAGGCGAGCAATCGAGTAGAGAGAAAAGGCACTCCTCTTGCGCCGCGTGGTATTAGAAAAGGCTGCATGCGATGGCCGTAGCGCTGCCTCCCACTGTCAGACCCCCGGGCCGCCTCTGAAGGCAACGCCAGCGCATATAGCCAGGCACCGCAGGCAGCCGGGCATATCCAAAACACCTCTGCATATTTCTCAAGGAGCATTTCGGAAAAACTTCAGCCTGACCCAGGTTCCTCCGCCGAGATCGAAATTTATTATTCGAAACAAGAAGTACAACGCACTCGGGAGACTTGGAGGAAATCTCAAACACTGGCCGTACAGCGGGATGTCAGACGAACTACTTGAGATAATTGGACTGGGGAGCATGGAGAGAATGTTATCAAACTAATGAAGCGTCAAATGTATTTACATTAATGCGCGCCCGTGGGTGATAATGTCTGGACAATGTAAGTGAGGAGAATGTGGAGAGACCATACTAAAGCAGCTTATTTAAAATGTTTGCACAGGCACTTAGTTTTGAAAAGTTAGGCTAGTTTTTTTCTTAGTAAAGCGTGGCTAAATGGTCAAAGTATTGAGATTAGATTGGTCAAATTTGAGTGTAACAGAACCTAAGCCTGTGATGAATTTAGATGACCAAGCCCACTGTTGATTAGGTTGTCAGCATCAATTACAATTACATTACATTATTTCATCAAAATACAATTTGCTAAAGAACCTCAACAGATTTAAATGCGTCTTTACTGAATGACTAAACCAGCAATAAATTCTGAAAGGATGATTGTACCAAGACTAAAGCTGATCCAAATACAATACAGTAATTTGCATAATCTGAAATTTCAAAAAAGGTGATAAGATCTTTAAAAAAATATGTTTTAATTTAGTGTCCAATACCAATACTGTGTGGAATAATATTGTGGATGTGTTTTGGGCAAAGTAGGTTAGACCAACAAAAAGCTGGAAGCTAAAAACACAATAATGATGGTTATTACATATACAGACGACTTTGGGAACACCCACAAATGGTCATATTGGTGTCGGTGGCATTTGAGGGAGAGGTAATGTGCCAAGACTGTGCTTTAGCCCCTATAGTAGTATCCCATTTGATGTGTATTTTAATCATTTAGATAGATCCATCCACTCCACAGCATAATGTAAGCATTTATTCCTCAATTTGGAGGATATTGCTCAGGTAAAAAAAAAAAAAAAAGCCACTAACACACACTCTGATCTCTATAGGTGTCATCATTGTTTGACGGAGCTAGCAACTACCTATCCTGAAGTTATTAATTTATCTAGCGGTCTTTTTAGTTCTATAGTTAGCAGTTTGTTGTTTCGACCGGTAAGATGGCACATCAACCACATGCACATCAACACAATCTGCTGGCCTCGTCCCATGACGTGACTTCACATTCCAAAGCTCTATACATAGGAGCTGGACACATCCCACACCAACAATGTCATGGAAATGACCCATGACGCTCACATGGCATAGAAAAATACATGTGTGTCCTACACATGTATTTTTCTAATCTGAATCTGAGAATATAACAAAACAAATGTGTCTCAACCAGGACTTTACTAAATCAAGGCTAAGAGGTATTCGAACCAGAACTCAGAACTAAGATTATACGAGGGACAACAATCCCGCCACACTGTGCATACATTTCAGCTCAGAGCTAATCCTCTCTAGCCTGGCAAGCCAGAATATAGCATGAATTGTCTAGTCTGGGGTCGCACCACTGGGAATGCTGAAGGTTGTGGGTGGAGCCAACAGTTGTCATTCAAATTGCTTCTGCCGGGGTAGGTCGACGCTATGACCAATCAGAGCAACGGAGGATCTTCCTTGTTTTGCTTTCTCCACCGTCGTGCAGCCGTGTCCTCATCCTGCTAAGCCTGACTCAACAATTACATTTTTTTTTTTAACTCGCAAGACAGACAGAGCGTTGTGATTGG
>OMNZ01108275.1:0-11585 GCA_900303255.1 Lesueurigobius sanzi
TGTATAATGACAAATAAAGCGCTTCACTTCACTAAAGGATGGCAAAATAAATTTCATTCCACTACTATGAAAAAAATCAGATATAGTGCCTTTAACTATTGTAACTATTGTTAACTTTTTACATTCTGGTTACGCATGGTTATCTGTGTATGCTTTCCACATTGATTTTATATTACTATTGGCTGCCATTACTCTCATTTAAATTGTCCTGTGGGGTCCGGGGTGTGAAGGTGGTCAACAAAACAACAGTACTTGTGTTTACGAAATTAACCTCTTAAACCCCAACAGGCCCAATTTGGGTCCTGGGGAAGACAAGAGACAGAGAGAGGGGAAGGAGAGATCGAGAAGAAGGAAAGAGGGTGAGAGGAAGGAGAGAGAGAGGAAAGAGAGAGAGGAAGGAAAGAGACAGAGAGAGGGGAAGGAGAAAGAGAGGAAAGAGAGAGGAAGGAAAGAGACAGAGAACGGGGAAGGAGAGAGAGAGGAAAGAGAGAGGAAGGAAAGAGACAGAGAAAGGGGAAGGAGAGAGATTTTAGTGCCCAATTTGGGTCCTATAGGGTTTAAGAGGTTAATTTGGCCTTCGAGATGGTGCTTTCTTTTGTTAGAAGTGTCCACTTTGATTCATTTGCAACTGAATGGACTGTCAACCAAAACAGCTTTAACCTCTTATACCCTACAGGACCCAAATTTGGCACGCTGGGGTTTAAGGGGTTAAAGCGATACAAGGAGCGTCTTGCCCACGGACACAGCAGCATTGCACAAGCTGTAGCTCCTAACCACACCTCACTTATGTGCTCTCAGGCCTCCCCTGGCTGAAGGCTCATTGTCACAAGCTTAAATATCAGCGAAGAAGAGTAAATATTTCCATAAATGCTCTATCCCCGCCATATTCAGCCGCTCTGCTCACGCCGAGATCAACAGCTGCAGATCAGATTCGTCCCGGCCCGAGTGCTGTTGTTTATTGGCACACATCCCGACACATCACACACAATGAGGCAGCTATGAATTATGAATGTGCGCTGATAGAGAGTGCTGCTGCTGCTGCTGTGTGCGCCCCTGCAGACACGGAGAGGCTCTGCTGCTCAGCTCCGCAGACATGAAGCAGTGAGACAGGAGAGGAAACACTGCACTTCAGAGCCACAGCCCACAACAGCGCTCGTCACAGCGGCATCTGAATATCTCATGAGGCGGGTGCCACGCGAACGAGGAGGACCGGGTTTAACGCAGACGGAGTGCAGACAAGAACGGGTTAAACATGGTGCGCGTTGACATAGAACCATCACGTGGATTGATTTGGGTTAAGTGTATATGTTTTCACGTCTTTTAGTAATATTACTTTGTTGAAATAATGATAGTAGGTGTTCAGTCGAGCAGCAATTTAACAAAGAGGCTAGAGAAACTCCTACATTTAAGTTTGAAATTTAGTCAAACATAATCATAATCTCAAGATTCAGTGTTTTAGTAGTTTCTCCTGATTTCCTCCAACCGATCAATGCTTACACAAAGGCACCACAATAAGTAAGAGAATACTTATAAAACCTTTGTTTAAACCAGCCATTGCCACACTTGAGAGTTGTGCGGCCCTCTTATACATCTAATCATCTCTTGGGGCCCCACCGATGATAAGAATTTTAAAGGAAATGTCATGTTTTTTTCAAAAGATATTACATAAAACACTAAATTGGACACGTGGCAAACGTGGAGGCCATCTTGTGACAGGCCGGTGAGGCTAATGCTAATAGCAAGAAATGTAAAAACGGGGACATTTGAGATACAGTAAAAAAAATTTGATTTGTTGTATTGCTGGTAAGTCTAGGTATCTCAGTCAAGGCATATTTACTCATAAAAACCCAAAAACGAAATATACCTTCAAAGGGCTGTTTGTTTTGTGGTCTTAGCACTAGTTTACACCATTCATTCTACTTGACCAGAAATAAAAAAAAAAATGTCATACAAAATGTAGTGGTGTTTCCTATTCATTAACATTGCACTATGTCTGAAGGTCCAGTCACAAGATGGCCGCCAGAGCTTGCCATTCGTTCCAATGTATCACTATGGTGATGTCCGATCTAGTGTTTTATATAATAGCTTTGTTTTTTCTAATGGTTTTCATGTAATATTACATATTATACAAGGAGACAGTGACTGTGCAGTAAGTTAGATTGTACATAAATAAATTCTTATAAATTGCATTATTAACTTATTAATTTATTTATTTATTTATTTTGTGGTGTTTGTTGTTGTGATTGATGTGTGGACAACCTTACAACTAGTGGTTTATACCAATTATAGTTTGTGTATGTTTCAATTGCTTTTTCTTTTTTGCATATAATACTCAATACTATAATCTCAAACTTGAACCGCTGGCCTGGGACTTTTAGATCCTTATTTAGTTATAACGCATTCATTAAAGAACATGCAACTGGTGTTTTCCTACCAATCCTCTGGAGCAGTGGTTCCAAACACCCCCCCGCCCCCCCAATCCAAAACCGCAGCCTCCACAAAAGCAGTATAAAAATAATGGACAATGAGTGTTTGTTTCCAAGATAATTTTGAGTGTTTTCTGCACATAGTCTTTCCGTTGTGATAATGTATGTAATAATTTACGTAATTTATGTTGCTCAAATAATATATCGACTACACAGAGGATCAGACATGGGAGGCCTTCGAGAGGTATACAGTAGATCAGTGGTTCCCAACCGTTTTTGCCTTGGGCCTTTAATTTATCCTCCATCTTACCTCCTGCCTCGATGGTTTCGTTGATTAGTTAGAAAGTGAATGACTATAACTCCTATTTGCCAGTTAAAAGCCGTAAATATACTCAAACTCTCACTCTTTACAGTTAAATGTTTTAAAATAGCTTTTCTTTTAACCTAATCATCAAAAATGGTTTAAAAAAATTCTACCTTACTTTTTATCTAAAAGTATTCCAAGCACCCCCTGCTAAGCTCTCACGAACCCCCAAGAAAACTTGCGATATGCGACACCGGCATGAAATATCGCGATAACGATAGCGATACTTAAATAAACCGCTCCATTCAAATCAGACGAGTGTAATGTCTTTGTCAGATAATTGCGTCAAAAGAAGGCTCCAAAAACACTAAATTAGGAAAGTTATACATGAAACTGAACTTCTGCACATTTATGAGTTCCTGCATGTTTGGTTTCAGAGAGTGTTGGCAAAAAATGTAAAAATCTCAGTCAGATGGAAGACTTAAGTGAATTATTTCGTGGCTTCTTGCGACATGGCGATATACTGTGTGCAGCCCTATTCTGTATAATCCATAGTTCCTGAAGCACTATTAACCCTTTAACCGCCAAAGTTGCCAAAATGCACCCAGTGTTATTTTGTTTGCGTTACTTTGGCGCCTGCCATTAGGTCAAGAGCGATCTGAACAAACAATACATTATCAAAAAAAAATAACAACGGATATCAGAAATAAAGTGGGTGAACGTTTAGGTCTAACTTGGAGATGTGAGAGGAACTGGTAAAACATTTATCTGTTGTTCTCTAGGGCTAAAATACATTTGGCGGTTAAAGGGTTAACACCAGGACGTCCTTTATTGTATAGAAGTAACTCTTAGTAACGCTCCTGCTGCCATAACCTTTTTCTAGGATCATAATTTAACAATGCAGAATCTTATTAGTGTTTAATTAATGCTAATTGAAAGGTAATTAACACTTACATGCTAATTAGCATTTGGTTATAGCTACTAAAAAGTGATTCCTCAAATAAATATAATTTTTTTTTTCCCAAGATTTGCTCATTTTCTTCTGTTTTTCTTCATCTTGCAGCGCCCTGACTAAATAGCCTTGGCTGTACACATATCACCACATACTATATTTTGAATAGATTTCGGCTGCATACTTCATTATGTTGTCCTCTTCAGCAGCATTAAACCCACAGGCTCCCGCACCGGCTGCACTGTGTGATCAGGCTCCTGCAGACAGGAGCACATCTGAATAAGAAGCACTGATGACAGCCCTGAGGAGACATCTTTGAGCCCAACATCTCGTACTGCCGCGGAAGTCAGTGCCATCACTCTGTCAAACGCTCATCTCACTCCCCGCGCTTCTTTCATTCTCCTATCTGTGCATTCGGAATCATCCCACAGCCCGGAGCGGTGCGCGCAGACTTTTAGTGCACGTCCGCTCTAGACGGGAAGCGTGGGGGCCAGGGCGCATCCTGGGCCACCCTCACCAGGGAAAGTGACAGCGCGGATAATTGGCACTAATCAAGTCAGAGGCGCATTGAGACAGTCTGTATCTACACAAAGGGACTGACCCACGGATGCAGTGCCCAGGGCCTGCGTTCTTCTGTAAAAGTCTGTCAATCTGAACGTGCGACAGTCGTCAGGCTTTGGTCAATATGCAAAGAAGCTCAGAGAGAGAAGGAGCTGCGCGGGGAGGGGAAACGTTTCTATCTCACATGGAAACTGGGATGTTATGAAGCTCATACTACATTATTCTTTTTTATAAAATCTCTCACAGCGATTGCTTTGAATTACAGAGGACTTTTTGTCAAAAGTGAGCAGAAGATAAATCAAAAATTCATCTGAAGAGCTGGTGCGGCAGGGCGAGGCGAGGATACCTCTGGTGGAACCAACATTTGCAAAAGTTCTATCTCCTAAAGCAATTATTAGCGGTGATAGTTTGACATGTACCAGAGTTGTCAACAACTGACTTTAAACAAAGTACAAAGCAGAAGTAAACAGTGCCGTGGGCAAAATTAACTTGGGGGACTAGCCACCTCATGAATTATAAATGGCCATTACTGCAGCGGCACCAGGAGGCTGCTCGGGAATAGACTAACCTATTTTCTCAGCATCTGAAAGTCAACTTGCACACAGGCGCCGGAGAACGCAGCGAAGGAAAAATGAGCTTGTTATTTAGTAAACGAGTTGTGTAATTTCTAAATTGTAGCAAACTAAGCGTGGAACACCCCCGGGGCCTGTGTCATCTGCTCAACATGTTTGCCCACTAACTGCCATTCATTTGCAAATGAGCTCCCCTCCCAGAGCACATTTTAATCCATCTCATTAGCAAAGTGGCCGATGCATAAAGCCAGCGTTGTATCTTTTTAATCCAGGACAGCCCCATGTGCAAACAACTGAAATGTAGATGGGTCACACCATAATGGAGAGGGAAGTCTGGTCATCTCTGCTCAGACTCCAGCCTCCCTCACATGATCCCGGATAAAACGGAATAAGATAGATGCGTCAAACTATAATTACTCAGAGTTATTAAGTGCATCGATGAGTTTTGAAAAAAATAAATTTGGATGCTGTAAAAATGCAAGAAATTCTGTCTGTGAAAGTCAAGCATTTTAGACAATGCAGGACTCACTTTGATCTGAGGAGATGCTCTTTTTGTATAAAATGTGTTAAACTTGACATCACTTTAGTGCAGTTTGTTCCTCAAAAAGTGGTCCAACAGTTGTGTGATGACCGACCATTACTGCAAAGTAAACTGTTGGACTTCAAGAGATTCTTTGCTTCTTCAGTCCTCCAAGATGTATTGTTACTGTGACTACAGAGAATCAAAGCCAAGTTTAAATACATTAGGTCCTCTTCCAAAAGCTTTATTTTATCCACTGCAAAAAGCTGAGCAGCATTTTAGGAATGGCTGGCATGTATATTTATGTTTTGAGTTTTACGACAGTTCAGTTGCTCTTGTGACGTAGCAAATTATAACATGGGATGTTCCACAGAGTGGCTTTAAACTGAAAACTCCTGTATTATTATATTGACGGACTCATTCACTTGCAGTGGCCAATCTCCAGACTCCATTTAAACATTTAAACACACACCCTCAGTGACTGTCAGCTAACTCTCAGGTGGACGTGCAAGGAAGTGTGGACATCCCACCAGAAAAATCAGGTTTTAGGTTCTCCACCGGTGCCGACTCCCTCGGTGACGGTGAGTGAAGAGCCAGAGGAGCTGTCTGTCCAAGGGCCCGATGGAGGACGTGGACTGGCATCTCATCCCTCCAGAGCACAGAGCCCAAAGACATGTCCACCGTGTCTCAGCGAGACCCAGCTCTGCACACAGCCTCCAACCACAGCGTCAGCAGGTGAAGTCAATCTTATCCACTTTGTTCATACAAATGTAGATAGGAAAAGCAGAGATCATTTTTAGCAAAAGCCAACGAATATAAAAGCAACATTGCACTTTTGTCTACATCTTTCAAGTCCGTGATTAGACAGTTTAGGAATCATCAGTGCCTGTTCAAGCAAAGCCACTATAGGAACTTACACAAGTATACACTTGGTCTTGGACCTAAACAGATACTCACTCTTCTTTTTTCACGTACCTTGTACAATTTGCAGTCTTTGCAGCCTGTGCCGCAGCGCCTCGTCTTCAAAGGCCCAGTAAACACAATCCAGTGGAAACAAAGGAGGCTGAATGCAGTGACACACTGTGATCCTGCTCTGCTAACAGAGTGATTGGCAGCTGGAGAGCGATCCGAGCTGCACGCCGCCGTTGTAGAGGATGTTAACCAATATATATTCAACACTTCCTTTTAGACGCACAGTTGTGAGGAATGCTCTTCAAGCATCCATGAGCCACGGCACGGGAGATTCCAGGAGAGATTTAAATAGCACCTTTTTAGTCGCTGCACAACAACATCCCCCCAGCTGTTTATCAGCAACAAATAAACTAAAATAACTTGAGTTTGTTTTGAATTGAAAGTCTCCTTAAATGAAAATAAACAGCTCTGCAGCTATGTGCCGCAGAGTGTTATATATTTATATATACTATATTTAAGGTGGGTATGAATATTTCATCTCTCCTCTTATTTTTGATTGTTCTGACACGGCACAGAATTATTTATTAACCTGGACACAGTCGGGCCACAGCGTTTGTTGTTCCTTTATTATGGGTCACTATGCAAATGTTCAGCAGACTCAACTTACTTCAAAGTCCTCCACAGTGAATATTATCATCAAGGTGTGTGCGGTCATAATTGTCCAACATGCCTGCGAGACACTGAGGGTGCATCCCAAATTCTTCACATTTTGCATAATACACTTTATGTGCGAGTGTGAGGAGGGGGGGGCGTCCATCGCTCGGTGTCTCCAAGTCATTTTGTTTATCATTCAAATTCAAAGCCGGTTCCATTATCTGTGAGAGCTCACGGGGGAGCGGCTGACGGCACGCGCCCAGACAAAGGCACCACTCGAAGAGCAGGTCATTACCTCAAGTCTTCTCCACGGTCTCGGGACAATCAGGCTCACTATACACTTTACATTGTTTCTGATGCTCCGGCCGTGTTGCTTTGTTTGAAATCACATAATCACATAATATTACAGGGAATCCTCAGCGGGAGACGGTCCAGCAATAACAGCTCAGTGTGTGATGCTATACACATTTAAAACCAGAAGCACATCATCTGCTTCGAGTGCAGTTTGAATATAGTTAAAGATCCATATTTTCAATAGTTGTTACAGCAATCCAACCGCACATGGATTTGTGTTTTTTTTTGCCAGATGATCTTCCATACAACGTGACAGGATAGGCAAACAATATGAATGAACAGCAGCATGTGGTTGATGGGTGACTGCGCATGCCTCTCCATCACTATTGACTAATATACAGTAGCTACTCCCAAAATCCAATGGGTTACAGCCTGCCTAGAGATCTGTTATTAGAGATCATTAATTGCAGTGGGATAAATACTGATTTAAGGCAGTATATTAAAAATGCATTTGCAAGTCATTTCAAACTTGTATTTACTTGTTATGTGGACAATATTTGGGGTGTGTCTGCCCTCCAGAGGCCCCCCGGACCCCACTTTGGGAAGAACTGTACTAATAGATGCAGTGGTTCCAACTTTTACAGACAAAGTATCACTATTCAGTATTTGATTTTCTGATATACTGTATATCTAAATAGAACTATCCCAGGTCTAAAAAAAAGAGGTTAAACCATGACAAATACAGTTGTGGCCAAAAGTTTATATACCCTTTTAATCTTTTGGCTATTTTTCATAGAATATGAATGATAACACAGAAATCTTTTTTTCCACTCATGGTTAGTGGTTGTGCGAAGACATTTGTTGTCAAAGAACTGAGTAAAATCATAATGAAACAGAAACTACTCAAATGTCCCTGATCTAACGTTTACATGACCGAGAAAATTGTTCAGGAACAAAGAAAAGAAACACAGGACTCTCTGACAAAAATGTTTGTTTCAAGATACACAATATGTAAACCTTTGATCAAGGACATTTGGCTAACTTCTCTTTTTAAAAAGCGTAAACACACAGGTTTTTTGACAATAAATGGCTTCACACAAACCCCTAACCATGAGTGAAATAAAGGTTTTTGTGTCATCATTCATATTCCATGAAACGCATAACATCCTGCCTGGGCATGTAAACTTTTGGCCTCAACTGTAGTTGCAAATGAAGACTAATCCATTGATGACAAAAACATTAAAAATAACGAAATTTAACAACAACAAGGACCACAGTTTGAGAACTGAAGACGTCACAGCGGTCGTGAGCCTTTATCCTCCTCGGACTGTTGTTGGGCAGTGCTTCAAGTCCAGCTCTGATTGGTGCACACAGTCATTGTGTCCTCAAGCAAGACACTTCATCCACTTTGCTTCTGAATTAATGTGTGAGTGAGTGATTGACCATTTCATCAGGGCAGCTGCGCAAGTTGTTTATACGGGTTTGGGATTGAATGGTATAAATTCAACATAGATTAGCAGTATCCAAAGAGCAGCATTAGCCAAAACAATACAAAAAATAGCTTGTTAGTTGCCAATCACTATGTTAAATGCATCTACCAAACTGTAGTGTCCAACTGCATTCATGTGAACGTAAATTCCAGTATTTTCCGTTTTAAAATCTCCATCTGATTATTATTTAAGAATGTGCCTGCAATCCCATTAATGGTTTTGACGACACAATCCCGTTTGTAAAAAGGCGGGCTACACAAGGACAGATCATTATTACTCTATGAACTTTAGTTTGAGAACCACAAAACACATGTATCAGTGTTTTGCGGTTTACTTTTTCTCAGTGAAAACCAGGCTCGGGTGGCTGCGGAGAGTGTTTGTGACCGGTACAGCTTCAGCGAGGCCCCTTCTCACGGCGCGCCTCGGCTTTCATGAAGGCGTTTGTGATAGATTATTTAGCACAAAACTGCAGCTCTCGAATTAGTGTGGAGCAGCAAATACAGTGCAATAACAAGGGAGAGGATCTGGAGATGTTTTTGAAGCGCTGGAGTAGCCACGGGCGAGAGCAGCTTCAGATCGCGCGGTTACATCTCGCCGAGCTCTTAATGATGTGTTTCCTATCCCTGAGTACAGTTCTCCAGCGCCTGCCTGCTTTAGCCAGAGAGGATTTATCTCTCTCCCTCTCGCTCTCTTTGAAATCAAATGTAAGTATATATTTAGGCCCAGAGTTAAAAGGCATGCAGGCCAAAACAGAAATCCAAATTTGTGCTTTTATAAAATTGCATGTTGATGCTCGGCCATTTTCAAAATATTAACAATATGTAACAAGAATCCTCTGCTGAGATTTAGCCTACAAAATGATATCTAAAGGGGATGTGCGTATATGCTCATAACATAATGTGTAACAATGCTTCTTCATCAGAAAATTTAAGAATATTCACACAGTTGAGATCTAATGCTAAATGATGTACAACTTTAGATATAAATAAAACACTTGAAAGATGATTATTTTATGTGGAAATGTTTTTAGACACTTGGAGTTGGATTTGCTGTGCAGTGCTCTATTAATGTCCAGAAATATTCATAAAAGGCTGGGTTAGGGTGAGTCCAATAGTTTATAGCTCACATTGATATTTACGACTGTCGTGGTACTATTTTCTCTTATTTTACATTATCTGCATGTAATATTTAGAATAATTGAATAAGTTTACAGGGAATGAATATTATTGTTCCCAGCACAACCACCAGCATGATCCACAGCAGGCAGAAATGTCATATTTTTTAATTTTTAGGTTTTGGGACACTGTCCTTTCTTAACATACACTTTAACCTGGCAACAAATAAATTCCATACTTCTTTTACTTCTTAAAAAAGGCTTGTTTGGAGACGATATGCGTGGAAGAAACCAGCAATTTGTTTTAAATGATTTTAATACGCAGCAAAATAAAGGCTGTTTAGAAAATGTGAATAGAGAATTAATGTTGTGGGAGGAGTGCCTTGGTTCTTCGTTTTTCTCTTAAGTTTATAGTCTTGTACTTTACAATATTTTGAAGGTTTGTTCAGTGGGAAGTATTTAATTCCTATCCTGATTTATATAACTTTGAACCTGAAAAAACTAGGCAAAATTTGATTTTTTTTATAGTTTTATTCACTAATAACTAGTTTATTATGATCTCCAAAGTCTCCTCTGAACAAATCTTTGTAACTAATAGTCTATCAACCAAATAAAACATTTAAATCTGGCCCTATCCGTTGTTGTTATTATTGGTCACAGAAAATAGTTACATTTTACACATAGAATGGCTTATTTTTAGATGAAAACACAAAATGAAGGAAAACTTGTAACCCCCCTCCTCCTCCTCATATTTAAGTCAGTAATATGCAGCTAATTTTTGAAACCAATATTACTCAATTTCATGTTTTCTCTATTCACCTGCAGTGTATTGTCTAAAAAGCCAGAACAAACACCAAAACGTTCTCTTCTTTAATCATGTTTTGGGTTTCGGAGCGTATCGGACCCTCCCTGCGCCATCTCGACTTGAGCAGTAAAGACTGAAGAGCGTGCCGTGGGAGAAGTCACCCTGGGCCTCTCCTCTGACAGCGGCGTGTCTGGGGGCTGCGATGGCCGCTGACAAAGTGCTGCTTTAGGAGTGTTTCTCTGGGCATGGCTTTGATCACTCCTCCCGCAGACTCCTCCTAGGGCACTACGCCTGATCACACTTCCTGTCTTTGTCTTGTGCTTTCCCCCCCCAACAAACGTCAGAAAGAAAACTAGATAGAAAGGCCCCGAGAACACGGCGCTCAAAGCCTGGGGTTGTGCTGTGAGTTTGTCTTCTACAGCAAATTTGCTCATGAATGTTTCGATTGCCAGAGCTGCCTTAGGATAAGATGCTCCGACTTCAAATTCTACAGTCAAATGGGTCTTTGTACTTGTTTCCAATAGCAGAAAGATAAGGTAAAAGTTGTTCGTTATTATAGGAAATTTAACCCATCCTTCAATGTTGGGGCTACGATGATGAGGATATAGCAGCAGGGTGACTTCACCCTCAAGAACTTGGCCAGTAGTGCCTAGCTTTACATGTTGGTATAGAAATCAGATACCTTCAAATCCACCTAAATACACTGAGAACATTGTTTATTGTTTTTATTTGGGTGGGACAGTGCATGTTAATGAACACACATGAGAACCATGCATGTAAACACACCACTTGGGCTAATTTGCATCCGTTGTCCCACTCTCGTACACACAAACACACTCTCATTCATCCTGATCAGTGCTTAATTTGTAAATCCAGATTTTCAGGAGCACCTGTGTACTGGGTGGATTTTATGGGGGAACAGTCAAAAATAATTGCATATTTAAAAGTTGTTGGAGTATTTTATTTCCCGGATCCAATAAA
>OMNZ01108275.1:11838-22629 GCA_900303255.1 Lesueurigobius sanzi
ATTTTATGGGGGAACAGTCAAAAATAATTGCATATTTAAAAGTTGTTGGAGTATTTTATTTCCCGGATCCAATAAAGCTCAAAATTCCGATTTCCCGGAATGCGTTCCCCCAAAAGCCGGATCGAATTAAGCACTGATCCTGATCTATTGTACATGTTTTTAGTAGTAGGGGAAACCGGAGCACCCGGAGGAAACCTACGCAGACACGGGGAGAATATGCAAACCCCACTCAGAAAGGCTCCATCCTGGCCCGGGATCGAACCCAGGTCCTTCTAGCTGTGAGCACAAGCGCTAACCGCTGTGCTACCGTGCCGCATACAGAAAGATACATTTTAGACAAAAATAAACAACCTAACTCTCACCTTTCTCCATCTAAATTAATGATATTCCAAATTATCACAAAAAAGGTTTATTCTTTCTCCTTTCAACTAACTGTCCTAGACTAGATAAGCCAAGGGCCAAGGAGAAAATAAAATAAACAGTTGTGCTTAAGAGTTTACATACTGCAGAATGTCAGGGTATGTAAACTTATGCATTTCATAGAATATGAATAATAACAAAAAACACCTTTATTTCACTCATGGTTAGTGGTGGCATGAAGCCATTTATTTAAAAAAAAAAAACTAGAAAATGTCCCTGATCAAATTTTACATATTGTGCATCTTGAAACAAACATAGATTTTGTCAGAGAGTCCTGTATTTCAGCTGGAGTGACTTTTTTTTTTCTTGCTCCTGAACAATTTTCCTGGCAGTTGTTGAAGGTCATGTAAACATTAGATCAGGGACATTTGAGTAGTTTCTGTCTCATTAAGATTTCAAAAGAGTAAACACAGTTTACAATAATGGCTTTGCACAACCACTAACCATGAGTAGAAATAAAGGTTTTGTGTTATCATTCATATTCTACTGTTCCTACCTGTATATAGTGTGGGGATTCAACATCAGATTTTTTTGCAAAGAATCCAAAAGTCAGGGAGTTTACGCTGAGGAAATGGTACCGCTAAGCACACTGTCACCATGACACCCAGCTCCTCCAAATAACCAAAATGACACCAAATACCAGCAATGAACAAGAGGGAGTAAATTGTATCTTTCGTTTCAATGAGAATGAAATGCCTGTCACCGCAGACACTTTTCACCAAGTATGTCACCAATGTGCTTTGTGTCATTCATAGCACAGAACAGACCATCGCTGCCAGCAACTAAAACGGATGGATCCAACAGTCAGGAATAGAGGTCCAATAAAAGAGTGTTCTGCTCTATTTCTGCAGTCATTTCCATATGAGAGGCCACCTGAGGATGGGCTCCGCTCCGGCCAAATCCACAGACAGGCCGTTTGACAGGGACACAAACGGGAAGTACATCTCCGAGACCTGAGCACAAGGAGACGCTCTCATCAACAGTCTATAACTTTACCTCGCTCTTTCCGGACGACATGGGCAAACAGGGACAGACTGTCTACCAGCGTCACCAAGGAGACTGCATTTAGTCTCTATGTGCAAGCTTATTAGACGAGAAGTTGAATGTAGCCCTCAGTATTAGTCCGTTAGGAACTAAAAGGGATATTCACATTCTCAAGAATTTAGACCTTACTTTCTCAAAATCTACCGAAGAACTCTGTGTCAGTCGTACTGAGCCTGGACTACTGGGCGGAGCAGGGCCATAGGGAAGTGTCAAAAGCCTTAGAACTTAGCCCAGGGTGAGACAATACAGAGGTAACGAGCCATATTAAGTATGAATAGGCTAAGATGGTTTCCTACCTTTTGTTCCAAGAGAGGAGGGACTTAGAGGTCAACTCCTCCTTCAGGTTTACTCTTAAGAGACTGACAAACGTCTTCAAGTCTTTATTAAGCTGATGACCATCTTTGGACAAAGATCGAAACGTCCTACACTTCAACTACAGAGTACAGGTGAAGACTGAAGAATCTTGTCCTACTACCGAAGAACCATTTTATGAAATCACATTATGGTCCTTACATTATGAGCCAGTACCACATGCAACAATTAGGGTTGAAATGGCTTTATAAGACCATCAAAGTTGGTAATAGTCGATATCTCTCACAGTGGTAAAACACAACCTGCTCGTGAAGAATTGGCCAGTGGTTCTCAAACAAGCTTCTTCAGATACTATTTCACAGTATTCATGTTTTACAACTTGGGTCTACTTCACTATGGACTTGTAAGTTGATCAGAGAAGCAGTGAGGCTTTGTGAATGCAAACGGAACTTAACAACTCTCAGTTTATCCCCAGCCCAGAACAACTGAAAATGTATGCTTTAAAATAAAAAAGGGGTGTCATGACAATCCTGGTTACTCCTATTCACCTTATTCAGGAAGTTGCAATGGGTGGCGCCATCTTATTGTTTATTGGAGCAATTCACATTTCTTAATGTTTACAACTTTGCATCATTACATAGTGATGGTACTCAAAGGGAGAAGGTCGAAACAAGAAAGCTTATGAGTGCCTACCGCGTTTCCTCGTAGTTTACAATATGCATTTCACCGTCATAAATAAATAAATCTTGTGTTTCTGGTCAAACCGCAGACCTTTAGTTCACTTTTAAACCTTCCACTGAAAATAAACCTGCGCCACATAGACTCATATCCTTTGAGTTTTTTTGTTCATTCCCATTATTTCTTCACTCTCTAACATTGACAACAATGGACATCCCAGCTCACAGGAAGTGCTATGACAAACAGGAAATGCTTAGACAACAAAAGTGGGTGGGGCTGAATAAGGTGAATAGGAGTTTGAATTAGCCTCTAACCTATGTGTTTTACCGCTTCTGGAGACAATGAAGACAAGAGCAAGAAGAAGCTTCTGAAGATAGTAGGCAAAACATCTCAACCTACAGTTTAGTCTGCGATATTTGAAAATCTATAGTTTAGGCCAATATTAGACCGGGTTTGGTCATAATTTAGAACCGGCCCTGTTATAAATGAGGTATAGATCTGGTGGTATTCGGAAAGCCAAATAATATCTTAAATTGTACTAGACTTGAAAAGTTTCAGAAATACTGGAACAGGTCAAATGCAAGCATCTACTGCAGGTTATAGACTTGAGAGAACAGAATGCTAAAAGCAGCATTTTGGATCGGTCAAATGCAGACAAGTAGCGAATTTCAGTGCGGGGACAACGAAGTACACCTTAATCCAAGATGAAAGACGAGAGAATCCACCAGCATAAAAAGAAACATTTGGCGTGGGAGAGAAATAGCAAAACATATCTTCAGTTCTGCCATTCCCTGCTTCAAAGCTCTCTCCGTGAGGCACTCCAGGGTTAATTAACACAAAGCGAAGAGTGAGTGATCGGGGAAGGTGAGGTGTCACAGGGGAAACGTCTCGACACAACTCAACCAAGACGCCTGTGTTTTCCGACTTCAAAACCACCGGAATATGAGGCAGAAAGACGAAGACACCCTTCCAAAAACTTTGCATTTCTCTTGTCAAGAACACAAAGACTTTCAAAACTTGTAATGGATGACATTCTGGCGGTGACAATGATAGAGCTTCCGAATCTTCTTTTAAAGTCACAAAACGGTTTAAAATGTAATGAAGCCAAATCACAATGTTAATGAGTGCTTTTAAAGACCCACTCTGTGAAATTGTCTCCTCTCTGCGCCGCTCCCCGAAATGGAAATGAACGGATGATCCGGCGTTATCCGGGACGCGGCGGCTTGCTGTTGGAATACTGGGATTGTGCGCAGTAATTAACGGGCCCTCTTCTCCTGTGGCGCTGGCTTCTGGCTGACATTTGGTTCATGCTCGAGTGTCTGGCCGCCTGATTTGCGTCTATTGCATGAAGGTGAGGCTGTGGATGTAGGATGCGGCGGCAGTGTCCGGTTTGACAAGGACACGCAGGCTTCTCCAGATGGGATTAAGGCTCCTGACAACATGGATTAGCATTCCCCAGAGCGGCCAAGGGTCATTTTTACACACTGCCGCGACTCTGTTAGCATTGCGAAGTGTGCGGTCTTTGTGTGCAAATAAACATGTTGGCTGGAAGCAAAGGCTGAATAGTGGTTATTGGGAGGTATTGATATCCACAGTTAAGGCTAAGTTAATGTTAAAAAAGCAGACACAGTCCCCATTTTTAAGACTAGGCTCAAAACGTTTCTTTTCGAAATAGCTTACAGTCAGGTTAGGTAACCTACAGCATAAGCAAGGCTGCTATAGGAGCTAACATGCTGGGGGAAGTACGGCACATTGAGCCCTATCCTCTTGTCCTTCTCACTGTATAAATTATGTTGCAATATTTAGTTATACTTTTACATTTTGTCTGTTCATTGCTATTCACATTGTGTCCTTTTTCTCTGTCCCACCCTTGTCCATCTGCGGACGGGGAGTGGTAGCTCCCTGGCTGTCGAGGATCCGGTGGACTGCGAACTTGTGATTGAACAACAGCCCTTGCCGTAGTGACGCCACGGGGCTTGGCGGCGGTGGCCTCTGCAGCTCTGGCTGGACACAGCTACGGGACTCGTCGGCCTGGGAACCATCTGGCCCATCCGTCCATAAGAGTGGATCCCTTCCCCAATGTGGTTCTCCTCGAGGTTTCTCCCTTTTGTCCCATGTGGCGGGGAGGGTCTAAGGATGTGGGAAACCCCAGGCTGACATCATTGATATCTAATTATTTGATGTTTGGTATTGATTTGTTTTGTGTTTGTACCGACTGCGGAGATGACTCCTGTTGTGACATTAGGCGTTACAAAAAAATGATTGATTGATTGATGTGATGGTATAGAATGTTTGTGGAGGCCAGCAGTACTGGTGAAATGTTTATTTCTAAAAGGCCCATGAGCCTTTCATGCGATCATTATTTTCCTATTAAAGGCCATGTACCTTACTTGACAATGATCGCTAAAATGTTATATTTTTCTGGTCCACACTCATTGCTAATCCCAAAATAATTCCACAACTAGAAAAAAAACTGGTATAGGGCCTTTAGGCTTCCTTTTGTATGTTCAAATTTCTTACTCAACATTGTACTGCACAAGCTCAGCATACTTCTTAAAGCACTATAATTGTTCAACACATTCACACAGGCAACGTGGATGTCTTGCCCAAGGACATGATGACAATATGCAATGCCAGTAGCAGGGATTGAACTGCCAGCCTTTGGGTCAGGGGGCGAACAT
The DNA here is from genome assembly GCA_900303255.1 of Lesueurigobius sanzi. Classification (NCBI taxonomy): domain Eukaryota; kingdom Metazoa; phylum Chordata; class Actinopteri; order Gobiiformes; family Gobiidae; genus Lesueurigobius; species Lesueurigobius sanzi. The sequence goes on from OMNZ01108275.1 coordinate 16,974, forward strand.
CTCTCCATAATGAGCTACTGGTGCAACATTTTCCTCACATACTTTAGTGTTTGAAGTGAGACATATGTGGCAACAATCAAGAAGAATCCAAGAATTGTAGTAGTACTACAGTATTACTGTTTACCAAGCAGTCTGCCCCCCAACAAAGATGCCGCACCAACACTGCCACACTAACCGGCCTGCAGGGTCATATCTCTTGTGCGCTTGTGAGCACATATTTTGACAATTCCCAAATTTATCACAGTCATCTCAATAGATTTGTCTGCAGTGACACACGGCATTGATTTACACTGGGAGGAAACACCTCGCAGTGGTCACCTCCTGCGCTCGCCTTATTTAACATGATTACATTATGTATGCACGCCTGAGTACGGCTAATGGATGAATCGAAAGCAAAGCAGTTTAATTAGCCGCCATTATTCTGTCTCCGCTAGCTGCTGCACACATCTTATTTGCCATGGTGTAAATAAACATTAATATGCCAACGGGATAAGCGGATAGCCCTTGATGTTATTGCTAGATCAGTGCTACACAGTCCACACACGGGAACAGACTGTGAGCAAACAGAGCAGCTAAAGATCATTAGAACTTCACCTGAAAATATGGCGCTGGAATAGGGCTCAGGACCTGGCAAAGCAACGGGACACAGCCATACGAGTAATGTTTTAAAGGCATTAACCTCACAATTTGTTACATAGCGAGGAGGTACATGGTATTGTAGAACTGTTTTATCCAAGAGTACAATGATCAGCCTTATTGGCATTTCAAATTCAATTCAAAAGACTAAAGGCCAGTTACTGAGAGTATTTAGTAACATTGTGAAGACAAACACACATGCGTTGGTGGAACAGAGTGGTTTTCTTTTGAGAAGGAGACACAGTGACTGAGCAGGAAAAGCTCTTGCAGCAAAAAAGTCCTGGGTTTGATCCCCAAGTCTTTCTGTGTGGACTTGGCAAGTTCTTCCCAAGTCTGGATGGGTTTCCTCCGGATGCTTTTCTTCATCAACTCTATGCTAATAGGTTAATAATGACCCAGGTATGTACAGGAATTCTGACTATGAACCAAGGACAAGATCTGGAGATGGGTCCTCAGGGCACTGCACTGTTGACCTCTGCCCATCACAGGTTGTCCCAGCAGCACTGGCAAATGGGTCAAATGCAAAGGCCAATTTTCCAAACAGGGGCAAAAAAGTACATCTTAATTGCATATGCATGCAGGCTTACTCTAATGCTGTATGTACAGTATGAATGAAACAACAAAACATGGTTGAAATCTAAAAAGATATGCATTTCAAATAAAGTGTAGAATAACAAGGACTTATTGATGTTGACTACATTTTGAATCAGTCTCAGAAAAGCACATTTCTCCAAAGCTGTTGGACACGGTTGGAAGACGGCTCCAGCGGCTAAACATGTCCAAGAATCTGTGCTGCAGAAGTTAGTCGGGTGTTGGGGTCTGAAAGTCCAAAAACTACAACACAAAGCACCTTGCATCACCACAGACTTTACAAGGGCTGCCAATATTAGTGGAGTGCACTGTAACTACGGCTTTTTGAAGCAGTGGCAAAAGTTTACACGGTGTTGTATGTAAACCACTGCTTCAAGTCAAGAACCCAGCCTTCAAACTGCACTTTTTCTCCCCAAGTTGACAGGACAGAAACTCTTCAAAGCCACAAACGCTAAAGCTTGTACAGTGCGCTCACGGATTAACTTCTCCCCGCGTCTTTGGTGTGTCGGACGGCCCGGGAGCAGCCCAAACCCGCCAGGAGACAGGCCTTGTGAGCTTCTGTCACTCTGCCCCGGCTGGAACAAAGACACACTCATCCTCCCTGTCTCACTGCGCGCCGCATAAAAGGAAGCTGCTCTGCTGATGCCAGGGGCTGCCACGGGCTCCTCTCGCGCGCAAACTTCAGCTTTAGAGGGAGATGTCCTTCAAGAATGGTGCCAGTTCTCCCCCGGGCCAGGCGCCTTTTATTTACCGTATACAGCAGCTATTTCTACGGACTTAATGAGCTCCCGTTCAGTGGCAGCATCACCAGTATCAGCGGTGTTCATTTAAGGCAACATGTTTTAATTTGCTTTTAGTCATAGCCTTTTGATGAGTATGTTTATGTGCTTTGGTCAAGAGTTTGTTAAATAATTGATTGATTTCAGAATATGAATCTCGTTTTGAGGAGTTTCGATATATTCAGGGTTTCCACTCTTTACTTGAAATTATTTTCCAGGTAATATCCAGGATTTTCCAAGATATTTAAAGGTGCAAAAATACATAAAAACCTTGTGCTCACATTGCGATCTAGTAAAAGCTAAAGCATGTAGATTCAAGCTTAGACATGTGACACATATGTTTTCTTGGGAACATGGGGGGTTCGGGAGACCTCCCCTGGGAAAATTTTGAAACAGAAGATCATTTTTCCTGTGTTCTGGAGCAGAATGAGCTCGTCTTTAGGCTGTGATGGGCAAAGTATCGCTTAAATTCATTTTAACCTCCGAATTTGGTATACATATCCTCTGGAAGGCTTTTAACAGCTTGTAAAATGTCTAAAATGTTCATATTGCTCTCATATGATATGAATGTCTATGGGGATAGTGTAGATGTGAAAATTTTCAAGAAAATCATAGTGGGCCTGAGTAATTGAGGTTGAAAGACAGAAAATATGAATTCCGCCAAAAAAAAAACACACATTACAGCAGGTCAGCAGCTTGTTTTCATTGTAAAGAAGCAAATAAACATCAAAAATAGTAACTACAGCTAATTATTGACTTTTTAACAACTGTTTATCTCTGTAACAATAAATAATTGAAAAGTTATTGAGCTTTTGATTTAAAATAGTCTAGGAGGAATCCCATTGTAATCAATAGGGCACAATTTGGCACTTTTTGCCCGAAAAAATTCTAATTTGTATTATTTCAATGAAATAGAAAATTTCTTATTAACTTATTTTTTTAAAATAGATTAAAATAAACAAGGATTGTCTCTAAAAGTGGCAAAATGGGGACCCTCGGGCTTAAGACGTTGAACAGAAACGCAAAAGGAGGAGAAATATTTTAAGACAAAATATATATTTTTCCAGGACCTTTTTTATCATTTGTTTTCCATGACTAGAACAAAGGTAGTTGATTTCCATGTTTTCAAGGAGTGGGAACCCTGGTATTTACTACTGTCATCTAGATAGTTTCATCAGGAGCTTAAGATTGTTTCATCTGTCTCTTATCAGTCAACAAAAATACCTGGAGATTTACTTCACTAAAGGCGTATTTTTTTTCTTAACTTCCGTCACATATAATTTTGATGAAAATTCTGACAATATATCCATCAATGAAATCACCACTGCCTCTCATTAAAGACGGCAGCGAGCTAGGGGCCGGGATGAAAAAGATAATAATTAAAAAATATATATTAATCAGACTGTTGCCTGCAGGAGTTGGTGGCGCTAGTGTGGAGCTGCAGGCCAGAAGATGCAAACACACATGCACACACTTGCACCATTAAAGGGGACCTCTGTGGCCTGGCACTCCATAATTAAACAGCCTTTGGTTCTGCAGCTGAGGGGAGTAACAACAGCTTCAAAACAGAGGAAAAAGAGCCTCCAATCTGTATATGCTTTGATTTCTTCATCGTGATGTAGAAACAGAATGGGAATATTTCTAAATAGATCAAAAGAAAGACTTGGGATGCTGGATACTGTAATATGAAAGTTTTTTTTAAAATATATATTATGTAGTGTATTTAATGGTGATCTCTAAGTCCTAAAATGCATTGTTTGGTACAGTGACATTGTAAATTGCTGGCGAAACTTACGATTCCATGATTATTTGCTCCTTTATTGCAATTTTCTTGTAAGTGCTGTGATTGGATTTGCAATGTTTATCATGACAGCATACTTTTTAAACAGGAACATGAGCATATGAAGACTGATATGTGAACTAAACTACATAGCTAATAAAGGAGAGGTCTGAATTATGAAGTTAGCATGTTTTAACACAACGGGAACAGGATATTGTGTTGTTTGCAAAGGATATTTTATATGTATATTGTGATTGGCTGTAATTGTGGCCATTCAATGCAGGTATACAGTCCACAAACTGTACTTTTCCCTCCATTGGTCCGAACATGTGCTGCCATTGCTTTTGATCATGTACAACAATAGCTAGATTAATAAGATGCATCAGCTCGTTTAATTAACAGGATTAGAGGATCCATGAATACATAAATTTGCCATTTCAAACTTCCATTTGATAATTATACTGTTAATTTAATTGTTAGCTCAGCCTTAGATACGAAGCGTGAGAGATTAGAAATGATTTGACGTCCGGACTGAAGCCTCTGGGGGTCTGCCAGCTGGGTCAAAGTTTGGAAATTTTGTTTTCTCCAAATTATTAATCAATTCCTTTGATAGTTTATGATACGCAGCTTTATTATCCACTAGGGCTGAAACAACAACCATATTTTCTGGACTATAAGTCACTTTTTCTCATAGTTTGGCTACTGCGGTGCATAGGGCTGGGCGATATATCGATATTTACATATTGATATAGTTCAAATTTTTTTTCATTAAAAAAAACAAAAAAACATTTTTGTCTCTAAAAGGCATCGGTAATGTTTTGTTGTAAATACAATGCCTCTCTTTGCCCTCAATAATGACATCTCAAGACCATGGTCTAATGAGAGCAGAAAGAGCCTCACTGAGGATTGGCAGATCCCAAGGAAAAACCAGTTTGGAAATATAAAAGACCTCTCTCACTTTCACAGTCACAGACACAATTCTAGAGGTTCTAAGCTTTAAAATGAGAAATGGCATTTTCACATATTGTGAAACTTGTACTAGGAGCATCCTACAGACATTACCTTTAAGTTGACTCTATAAAGATGTCCTCAAACTGCGTCACTTTAGCTTCATGTGGCATTGATTAACTGTAAAAATACCCATCTGATCCATCACTTTCCAAAGTAACCATTAATTGCAGCTTTGTCATCCTCACTGTGATGAGGCGTGTGTGCTGTGATTTTTAATTGTTTGAAAAAGTTCATACGGTCTTCTTAGTTTAAACCATTCTTTTAGTAAGACAGGAGGTTTGTTTACCTGCTTGACTTCGTCAGAAGCTCATGTGATGGTAAAGTGACAGAGGCTGCTTATATGGATGTTCCAGTCACAGGGGAAGCTTGCGCCCCCTACTGACTGACGCCTTCTCCAGGACGGCGTCCCAGGTGTGAGAAAGGGTGTATGCTCCCTCATCCCTGTTCATTGATGTTGGTGCACGTTTCCTGATCTCGATGGCTTCTCTGATCCAGCGCTGGTACTTGTTACTTTCGGCACGGATGACCCTGGCATTGTCCATAATTATAAGCAGCCTCGGACATCACGTCAGAAGGAGTGGTTGAAACTAGTCAAGCAGGTAAACAAACCTCCTGTCTTACTAAAAGAGCGCTAAAAACATACTAACATCCTGCTAACATTAGCCCAGTGTGAATCTCTTCATTTCCAATTCTCTTTTAGACAAATATTATAAAACACATAAAATGTTATTTTTCATAAATGTGAAGATCTCAGTCGATGTTTCCCCATTAATCTCAATGGATGCAGCCTTTACCCTAAAATGGGGCGTTAACCAGTGTTCATTTTGGCAGCAAATTTTAATTTAGTTTTAGTCTTAGT
>OMNZ01108276.1:6956-18472 GCA_900303255.1 Lesueurigobius sanzi
CACCCCAGTGTATTCTATGTTATAGCTATGGAAACAGACTATGGCTTGTTTGAAAGGTGAGACTCTAAGCTCTCAGTGGGTGGAAATCGTTTATTTCTACATGCCTCGGTTCCTGAGAAATCCCAAGCTAAACAGAGGCTGGTTTTCCTCAAAATCGGTGATATTTTTATGCAACATGAGCTGTTTGAGCCTGTCACTCTTCTGATACATTTCCGGGACAAAAGACTTATGTAAGATAAATAGTTTTACTGTTCACAAAACCACCAAGTCGGGTGGCGGGATGGCTACAAAACATCCACATTTCTTCTGCTGTAGAATGAGCACGAGAGGAAATTCAATCCATATGAAGATTTATTACATGAAGAGTTTGTTGTTTTCATTTATCTCAGTTCTGTTCATCACAGAGCTCCCAAAATCACACATAAGGTGTGTTAGGGTGTCTAGATTCATAATAAAAAAAATAAAAAAATGCAATAGTGAGTGTTTTGACAGTTGTTTTAAGTGCATCATAGTAGGGGGTACGTAACTGGCCATCCAAATTAAGCCTCAGTGGGAACACAACTTCAAAAGGTTTAGGAACCACTGCATTAGATTGAGGGCTTGTTGACATTCTGTACACCAGTTTCACAACTTGATTAGCTTGCTCAGCGATGACCCACTTTACTCCGACTTCCTTGTCAGCCTCGCAGACACGAAGGCCTCAACAATACCCGACTGCTCAGACCCCTGTTACTATAGGGATTTTGTTTTTAGTTCTTGGAAGTCGATCGCGTGCGCCTTGTAGCTTACACTGTTTTTCTTGTTGTGTATTTTTATGTGTTCAGACTGCTGTTTTCCCTTCTGCAAACAAATTTACCTTCGGGTACTAATAAAGAAACCTTGAACCTTGAACCTTGCTGTGTTAAAAATGATTTAACATTAGCATTGAGTCGGGACACGTGCTAACACTCACCCCATCCAATCAGCGTGAATCCCCACAGGTATTTGCGGTCGGAGAAGAAGGTCATGAAGATGAGGCTGTGCAGATACAGGCCCTCCACCAGGATCCAGTAGTAATTAGTGGCCAAGAAGTACAGGAACAGGGTCACGGCAACCTTACAGCCGATCTATACGCCAACACAAACGACGGGCACAGTCGTCAATACATGCAATCTTAAGATCCAATATGACAACAAGTGGAAGGCTGGAAAAATGAATAAATATTGAACTGCATAGTAACTCCAGTCAAAGGAAATCTCCAAATACAAAATCCACACATGTTGAGCCTGATCATTGTAAGATAGTGCTTTGATCCATAAATCTTCCATCTGACGGAAACCATGTTTTTGAATATTGTCCCTCTTTTGAACACCTTTTTATGAGAAAATAATTTGACTTTACTCCATGCGTGCTGAAAGAGAAAGCATTGAACTTTGTGCCACATTTTGTTTCATGTGAATTGGTCCAGTAATGACAGCGGCATTAGCCATTTGGACAAGTAAATAAAAATGATTTGAGGATTACCATTGTTTTAAGCTATAGGTTCTGAAGAATGTTGTGATGTCATATGAATGCAACGTATTGGCATGTTCTTCCCTATAGGGGACAGTGTTATACTACATTATTCATTATCTACTGGTTCCCAACAACCTTTCCCAGAGAACATTTTTTCCAACATTTATCAAGTGAAAGAAACACAATCTCAGTCCGTTATTGGGTTGTTATTATCACGATTTCAGCTTAGATTTGTTTAGCTTTTTCAACAATAGTTTGTGATGAAAATAAAGTATTTTACATAACGTGGGTCCCAAAGCCATACTAATTTAGAACTTCTGATCTGGAACCATAAAACAGAAAGATACTGATCATTGATTCCATTAAAGACAGTTTCTTTTCATCGCATGCAATCGCGATTTCGTCACATTCATAGCCATAATGAATCTATTAAATAAATAATTATAGTTCTATGATCAGCAAAAACATTGTTCACACACAGAGCCTTGCTTCCTGGCACTGTAACAGATTTGCGATTTAAGTCAAAAGAGCAAAACACGTGGATGCATCAGCTGTTGCCTACAGTTCAACAAAACATCTAGTGCAACTTATGGAAGAAGACGACAAAATCGATCGTTTCGTTTAGGAGTACCTCGCCCTGTTCTTCCCCTGTATGGATAATCCTGTTCCAAAAAAAATGCCATTTTAAACATCCACAAAAAATACAAAACTTGACAAACAAAAGTAAACTCTCGCCTTTTCCCCAACGGTGCCATGTATTTACTCGTTATTATTCCGGTTGGTTCGGACTCTAGCTCTGAGGGGAAGACGTCCAATATACGGCTGAGTGAAGCCAAGGTAAACTGCAACGCTCCAATACCGAACGCTACTCTCAAAACATTTGCGCTGGAGTCAACACGATGACGCGAAACCTTGTACAGCGTTATCGACACATGCCCAAATCAATATTCTCCACCGTGATGAAAAAAGTCATATATTAGCTGACTCATTCCCAGTTGTAAATGGCTGGTATTACAAACACAGCTACTTATTTTGATGTGTCACTCTTGTATATTCGATGGAAGGGCTTTCTTTTCCAATTCATTCTGGTTTATTGGCATTCCTTCATCAAAATGTTATACTTATGGTATTGCAATATGTATTGTAATCTCAACTGCACCTTTTTGCATAGGGTGACCAGAAGTCCCATTTTACCCGGGTTAGTCCCAGTTTTGAGCCCTCTGTCCCATGTCCCTGTGCAAATCTGCAAAACCATGGATTTGCCCTCATTTTACACAACCTCTGTCCCAGTCGTCACGGAGTTAAGAATGGCATGTATTATGGAGCGACTGCTTAAGAGGGTGAGTGTGTCTCGGTATAAGAATATATTTCACAAATGTCTTTTGTTGCAAATATTCCCTTGCCAGAGCCAGCGTGCGAGCTGATGTGGAGACGCCTAAATGTGTATTTTTGTCTCACAGAAGTAAAGTTTGCCCAACTCCAACTCCACCACTTTATTACACCACTGTTTTTTTTTAGCTCTCGATCTTGTAATATTTTAATATTAATAATTGGTAGACCTTTTGTGTATTGCAGTAGTAAGTTGGCAGTCTGTAGATGCCTTTGTCTTCCTATAAACATCTAAGTATTTACTTTTTTTAATTAAATTAAAAGATAATGTTGGGTAATATCTCATATAAAATAGGCAATTTACATGGAAATAGAAAACGTTGTGTAATAGCAGATTTGAAGCCCCTTCACAAAATGACAACAAAGCAGTATTCTTTGCTTCTAAAGGGGCTTTCCAGTTCAGGTGTAATGGTCTAATGTTTAGAGACAAAAAGACATAAGCACCAGAGCACTTGGCTAATTATTCTGCATAAACACAACACTTATCATGGCTGTTGGATTTGATTATGCCAGATCTTAATGACGGCACTGCACCATTATTATGTTTTTAGCGGCCGCTGTCGTAGCATCTTAGCAGCTTTGGCCGGATCAGTCACTGTAATCCGATCCAAACTGATAATATGAAAAATGCCGGATCGGATAGTTAGCAAATATCAGCTCGGGACATCCGCTAGTAAATCGAGCCCTTAGTGTGTAAAGTCTGAGAAGCTCTATCTCATCCATTTACTGTCCAGCATGAACGTTTGTAATGTGTGCTGGTCAGAAACACATTACGATGGCAGCCATGTGCTTAATTTGATCCGACTTTTGGGGGAACGCATTCCGAGAAATCGGAATTTTGAGCTTTATTGGATCTGGGAAATAAAATACTCCAATAATTTTTAAATATGCAATTATTTTGGGCTGTTCCCCCATAAAATCCACCCAGTACACAAGTGTTCCTGAAAATCTGGATTTTCAAATGAAGCACTGCCCAGGGCTTGTCACTGTCTAAGAAACTGCTAAGAAATAAAAGTTGGATTTAATTGAATATGTTCAACTTTTTCCAAATAATTCAATGTAAAACAGTCTTCAGTCTTCATCTGTACTCTGTAGTTGAAGTGTAGGACGTTTCGATCTTACTCCAAAGATCGTCATCAGCTATGATGGTAGCTGCCTACGATGGACAACTCCTGTACGACTGAGAACCTAAAACACTGTTTTTAATTAATGAAATTAATCTTATTTGCTCATGTTAAACAACAACAGCATTAATGAATTAAAAGGGTTATGTGGAAAAGATTGACATAACATTTTCAATTAATTCCAAAATGTTTCATTCATTTTAATTGAATCCTAATTCCACACACTTTTTAGAGTGCACCAAAGCCAAACATCTAACTGCAACGATAAGTAAACAACTAAATTATATTGTACATTACACTTTATTTACAGTAGATTAATTAAAATAAGTAAACCCAACCTTTCTGCAAATGCTGTTGTAGACAAACAGTATGAGCAACATCGCAATTATTTAACACACACTCACAATTTGCCTTTTCAATAACAGCATGTTGTTTATGAAGAGGTTTATGGATGTTATTATGCTAATACTTGACTCTTGTTAGAACACATGCACTTTTGTCTTCCATGGGTTTAATTGCATACATGCAGAGAACGTGCAACATTGTCTAGCAACACAGCAGATGATCATGCCACATTTACTGTACCACGGGACACATTTCATCAGACTTTAAAAAGTTATCGTTCATATGAAAACCATTTTGACGATTGTAAATATGAGTGTTCCTACTAATATCAAAATGGCAACATTTGTCCATAACATTCAGTGTGTGAAGTGTGATCCCCATCACAGTTTGAACACAGTTTTAATTATTACAACCATAGAGCGTATATAACAATGGAGGTACAATTAGCTAGTCCTCCCTGAAGCCAGTTAGCATACAGGGACGGACTCCGAAACCGCCTATTGACTTTCCATTGAAACGTTTTGGCCCCTCTTCAACTCATTATTAGAAATAGTCTTGTTAATATGACCCTCAAGCAAGGGTGTAAAATACAGGGGGGATAGGGGGGTTATAACCCCTCCAATATTTAACCCCCCCAAAATTTTTGTCCAAACAATTTGGGGGCTCAGTTTCGACCCCCCCAATATTCGATCAAAAGTTACTCCCTTGCCCTCAAGTGTTTGTCTTTGAAACCCACGCAGGCTGCACCTCCATTGTTATATACGCTCTATGATTACAATCTTTCTCAAAATACCAACTCCAACCACCATGTGCCACCAGTCAATGAACTCTGGATTTATTTGAGAGTTCTGATTAGAAGGGCTTCTAAAAGAAAATATGCATTCAAATGACTAAAGTTAACTATATTTTTGCCAACAAAATAACGTAACAGTCCTTGATGGTCTCATCATAAGGGGCTTCTGAACTGCTCTTGGTCTGACCCGTCACCTAGGACCTGTTTGTCATGGGAGGCCCTACAGGAGCATAATGCCCCAGACATAGCTCCTAGGATCATTCAGGTGCTGAAATGACATCAACATCATAAAATAAACAACGAAAAGTGTGAGTTTGGTGCATTTTTTTTCTTGAAACGTAGATGTTAAGGGACAAAACTAGACAAAAATCTCAAAATTGCTCACAGTTGAAAAATGTATGTTTTCACCTGCCTTAAATATTTAATGATGCTTATACTGAAATTCCCAGAGGCCATTGTTGTGTTTCAGTGGGAGGTGAGAGAACACATCTTATTGATCACAACAATGACAAGAAATCCTGCTGTATCCACTACTCAGAAAAACAGATCAGAACAGATGATCAAAGTGACATTTAATGTAGTGGTGTGTTCAGGGAGACGGACAATAATCCTGTTTAGTATTTGTATTGACAGCTGGTCTCATTATATTGCTATTGATTCATTTGGCTGCAATATGGCTCCGTCTTTTGAAGTTGTACAGGTTTAATAATTGGCATCCATGTTTCCATATTCAATAATGTAGCAAACCCTTATCAGCTCAACCAGGCATCTTTCCTATTATAATTACATGGTATAATTGAATTTCTAGTCTGTGCATGCAAATGTTGTGAGCGAAGACAATGTTTGTCTCTGTCGATAAGAAAGTAATCTTTATTTTTTCATTACTATATAAGTACCGTGCCAATTGTAATCTGAAGGTTGTATTTACAAAAGACCATGGCTATCATGCAATAAAACATTATGTGGGGGAGACGGGGAGACCATTCAACATATGAAAGAAGGAGCACCTGAAGGAGTGGAGACTACGGATCAGAGTCTACGAGTCAGTTCCAGTCGACTGAGGAACAGTTTTGTACACAGGGCCATCGGGAAGCTGAACTCCCTGACAACTCCCATTGACAACTAGCGGTATGTGTTTCAGTATTGCTCTAAGCAGTCTACAGCAGTGGTTCTCAGCTGGTGAAGCTTTGGGACCCACTTTCAATGTATCATGTCAAGTCGTGACCCCCCCAAAATATAAATTTTAACTGGTACTTCAAATAATTAGCACTTTAGCACTGCCATTTTTTTGTACATTTACTATCAACATGCAGTATTTCTTTGCCTAATTTAGTTGATTTAAGGACTTATTATACTTCTTCCTACCAGAAATATTCTCAATAATAGGATTGGGTCTAGAGTAAATGGCTGTCTCGTGGCATGATATCTCGGCCCATCCCAGTATACTGTATGTCAGCTACAATATTCCAGCACTTGTCCTGAAGCTAACCAATGTATCCAAAGCAAAATATATTTCCTTACTTTCCACACTGCTTTACATGAACGTAAATGCGGACATTTATGTGGCATTTCCAGTAAAGACAGTCCCTCTTCCACCTCCGCCTTCTGAGTGACCAGTGCCAATGTTCGAATCTGTTTCCTCAGCTGCACAAACCTTAGTATTCTGCCACATACTGTATACTGACTGAGCTGAGCATAGTGTACAAACACAGTGGCATAATCCTTAAAACCTGACAGACACACACTAACTCTCCTGGGAACAGAAAACATACCGCCCTCATTTTTTGCAGTGACTCTCTCTCTGTCTCTCGCTGAAAACGGGGTGTTTTTGTATGTTTTGTGACTGTTTTCTTGTGAATTGCATTTGAAGGTTGAGGGATGTGTTGTGTTTTGACATGTCTTTGTGGAGTTAGAAAAACTATATGTACAAATGTCAACAGTTCAAAGTGTGCGATAAAAAGTAATGTTGATGGTTTCTCCACTACACCACACAAGCCACAAGCCTTTTGTTTGAGCTCCAGAACAATGATCAGGACAGGACCCATTAAAGCGGCTTTCCTACGGCTGAGCGGACAGGGTTAGGGATGTCTCAGGGAGTAGACTGTACCTATCTCACAGCTTCTTCTATCCAGCTTCAGGGAGAAGTCTCAATCTTGACCTCTTTTTCACTTAGGACGCAGGATGTGGCTTCACATGATTACTTACTGTACTTTGTACTTCTACTATTTCCATTACAGTACTACTTTGTAGTTATCCTCCCACAGATGTGCAACAGTGAATGGAACTACAATACAGCAAATAAGGTTTGTGGGCCTTTAGGAGACCACTTTGGACAGATACAGACTTGATGGAGTTTATGACATTAACCTGAAGTGACAAGCCAATAAGTAAACGTAAGAAGTCGCTAAAAGATGAACTATGACTAACTTTAAATATGTTCACTGTTCATTTTGCTCAGAATAATTACTGTACATAAAGACTGAGTGATAAAGAGACATAGCTCAGTTAGTGGAGCGCTCAGTCAGAACTGTGTTCCCTATAATCTAAAGGTTTGAGTTTGAGTCTCACTTACAGCCACAGTGTGGGGTGACATTGGATAGTAGCTTCTCATTGTGTGTTTACGTATTCATTTTGTAAGCATGATGTGTACAACACCTTGATAAGGAAACTACGGAGAGACACTAAACAAAGTTCCCTGGCTGGGCTTCGAACCCAAAGCTCCAGGTGTGAACATGATCTTCAATGTGCGACAACTTCACCACTGGACCACACCACAGCTCCAACACAGTCATGTTAAGGTTAACTTGTTTCATTTTGAATAATTAACAGCCTGCCTTGGCTGTGCAGGTCTAGTTCCCTCTAAGATTGAGACCCCCTTGTCTGAAACCAAACATCTTCTGTAGACTGAATGGTAGCAAGTTTCTATTGGCTTGAACATTCTGCACTGACTCAAACAAGTACTAAAAATGACATAGAAACACAGTTTTCCTCCGAGCACTGCCAGCCTCACCACTTCACTTGGCCACAGCCTTCATGCACCTGTCTGCTCGGCACATCTTTCCACAGTACTGCAGTTTTGAAACTTCATGTTTACAGTGGCACTGCATTCTGTATCCACAATAGGAAGAGTCAACATTTGCTGTAACATTACAGTCTGTATAAGCAGCCATGCATGAAAAGCACCATGTTTGCCCACGAATGCAGAGCTGGAGCCAGGAGTTTGCCTAGAAAAGAGCTGGCAGGCGGACAGTAAAAAGTATGAAAAAAAAAAAAGTCATGTTTATTTGCCTCGGAGCTGGAAAGGCAGGTGAGACTTACAGAAAACCACTTCCTCCTGGGAACGCTCACTATTTGACAGCCAATTCCACTACAAATCATGCCTGGATAACTTTCACTGAGGGATGTGTATTCAAAGTGGTGTGGAATATCTTCATTTTCATTGCTTAGGTATCACTGTACATAAACAGGGCCGGCGACAAAGAGTACCGTATTTTCCGGACTATAAGTCACACTTTTTCCTCATAGTTTTGCTGGTCCTGAGACTTATACTCAGGTGCAACTTATACATTAAAATATATCATTTGTTATTTTCACACTGATTCTGTTGTTTAGCTTTGTGTAGCTGAATAACCATCATGTTACGTTAGCATACCATACAGCTCAGCCTGTTGTTCTCTATTCTATTGTTATTATTAGAACTTGCCTTTCAAGATGAAATGTCTGTTAGAAATAAAACGAAATGGACATCACAGTCCCGCCCATCACCAATCCCTTTGGCAGCTGCCGGAAGTAAAAATCCCATTCAAAAATTTCTGGAAATTGAAAATAACTTTTCGAAAAAATGTAATATCAAATGTTTCGAAGAGTGATTGCAGCTAATCAGCTACGTGGAGACTTACGGGCATAAAACACACCATAATAAATTAAAGTTGCATCCAAAATGTTGTAAACCAAAACGTTATGAAAGCATTTTTCTGTGTTTTCAAGTATTTGGTATTTTCTTGATTTTTTGCGTGCTTTTAAACTCTTACAATTTGAATATTTCGAAAAGTCTAAAGGAGATTTTGAATGGGATTTTGACTTCCTGGCACCAGAAAGAGCCCGGATAAGGGCGGGACTATGGTGCTCCATAGAAAGCTTTATTGTCTACCCAGGTAGAAATTCATCTTTATCTCACCAACACATGGAAGCACAAAGACCAGGACAGTACAAACATGCCTAGTAGATCTAACAGATAAAAATACTACATTAAAAGAAAGAATGTTCTTCTCTCATGCTGATTTTACAATTAAAAAATTACAATATTTTTTGTACAGCATTTTCTATGAAAAATAATAGAGAATGGGGCAAGGGGGGCCATGTGAACTCTTCTTGCCCTGGGCCTCAGCAAGTCTGCCAACATCCCTGTGCATAAACATAAACAATATTTTATTTTGAATTGTATAAATCACACTTTCAACCTCTACAGAATTACACATTTTATCACAGATAGTTATCAGAAATCAATGTTGTTGGTTATATCTTTTTTCTTTTCTTGTTGTTTGGATATGACACATCCTCCGCCCAGCACCTCAGAGCCACCTTTCAGGAGCAGTGTTTATAGGGCATGTAGGAGCAGGGGTTGCACATCCACAAAAAATACTCGCCTTGACAATCAGCATCACCAAACCAACACAGAAGATGAAGAGCACGCAGAGGCTTACAGCTGATTTGCTGACGCTGCGCTGGACAGGGCTCTACTCCACACAGAGGAGATTTGAGGAATAATCTCATGAAGTGCTCTGCTCCTGTGTGTGAGTCAGAGCCACACAGTCTGCAGGTTCAAAGCACCTCCTCAATAACAGGCTTTATGAGGAAGAACTAATCCATAAACTTTGGTCGACCCTTCTCTAGTTTTTAGTCAACTTATTTGAGAACAAGCAACCTGATATTTTTGGTTTCATAGTTAGATTATAGTGCAATGCGTTGGTGGAGCAAAAGCTAAACAATGCAATCACTCACATGGCGTGAGAATAATCATTTGACACAATAATTCGACAATATCAGCCCATTATAAAAGACTCTTCACACTCCTCCTCTACATCAGTGTGTACTCACAAACTGTGTCTTGTCGGCCGGCGGCGCCTCCGTGATGGACTTGAGGTCTTCCACAGTGACGCGGTGCATGTCTTCGATGGCCGAGCCGGAATAGAGAACGATGTCTTTGACGAAGATGCTCACGGCGCGCAGCATGTAGGACACGAACAGGTGCATGTGGATGTAGTTCCGCGTGCAGTGCAGCCGCCTGAAGGAGAGGGGGGAATATACACAGTGTCAAGTCAAGAGAATGCACTTTGTGGGCATTACACTTTTGAAATAAGCAATATTAAGCAGAACACTTTGATTGGATGCCAGATATGTCAATGTTACTTGTTTTATTCATGAAGAAAGAGTGGCACGTGACAAATGGTTGCGCTGCCGTGGGACAAAACTTGACAGAAATCTCAAAATTGCCCATTCCATGACAAATCAATGTTTTCATCTGCCATGCTTTGCCTTAAAGGCGCATTGTGGAACGTAATCCTTAATATTAGTGCGTATTTGACCTTTTAAGGGCCTATCTCACCGGCCTGGAGACTAGTTTGCGACTTGTCGGTGACTCAGTCTCAGCTGAGTCTTGCGACGTCTTCTGGCGACTTTGCAGGGAGTTGCGGCAAATACTAAGAGGCTAGTTCGCAACCTGGCGGAGTCTTGAGTCTCCGTGGTCTCCAAGAGGTCTCCGAGTCTCCGTGCGACTACTTAGTCTCAGGAGTCCGTGAGATACCCCCTTAAGTGTCCCAGTGGCTGTATGGGCGGTTAACCTCTTAAGCCCTAAGGTCCCCATTTTTGGGGACTTGCCACTTTCAGAGACAATCCTTGTTTATTTGAATCTATTTTTGTGTATGTGTAAAATATGTAGCAACACTGTCTCTTCTTTCTTTCTCTCTCTCTCTCCCTCTCTCCTCCCTCCCTCTGTCTCTCTTCTTTCTCTCTCCCTCCTCTCTCCTTCCTCTCTCCCTCCCTCTCTGTTTCTTCTTTCTCTCTCTCTCCTTCCTCTCTCTCCTTCCTCTCTCCCTCTCCTTCCTCTCTCTCTCCTTCCTCTCTCTCTCCTTCCCTCTCCCTCTCCTTCCTCTCTCTCTCCCCTTCCTCTCTCTCTTCTTCCTCTCTCTCCTTCCTTCCTCTCTCTCTCTCTCTCTCTCCTTCATCTCTGTCTCTCTCCTTCCTCTCTCTCTCTCTGTATTCCTTTGGTATTTGAAAAGTAACTGTATTTGACATACCCTTAAATGAGTATTTGTACCTGAATACAGTTACTCAAAATGTATATAGTTACTCCCCAACACTGAGCAATATGA
>OMNZ01108277.1:5770-24369 GCA_900303255.1 Lesueurigobius sanzi
GCTGGGACTTCCAAATCTTGGGGTTTAGTTTATTTATTTATTTGATCAGGGACAATGCAGAAATTGCATTAGTCTATAACAAGAAGAGATGCCATGTGCCAGGTTATAGCAAAAGAATGCTAATTTCCACCCGTAGTCCCTGGACAGGTTGATGTTACACTTACAAAAGTACGTAGAATTATAAAAATTCATACACATAGAAACAATCATTATTTCAATCACATCTTTAAAATCAGGCCCACTTCAGGAAACTCTCAAACATTCACTAAACCATTCATACAGTATCACAGTCACTCAATGCATACAGGTTTGGTAGATAAGTAGACGTTGATTCATTAAGGCCAGTCATGGATGTGTTGAAATGAGTGTCATGTTCAAAACTGTACAAAGCATTGAGTTTAAAACAAATTCCAGGGTTTTAATGTTGTTATATTAATGTTGTTCATGTTGCATCCCTGCTGTCACAGAGTGTGTGTTTGCTGGGCGATGGTGTGGGGAGGTTCTGTGGAGACTTGACCGAAGACGTGAAGCTGCCAGCTGCTGGAAAAACGTTCCCACCGATTTTTCCAAAGAGTATGAACATATTTCTCCTGTCTGTAGAATAGGCATTGCAAAAATACATAAAGTACATAACAGGTTGCGTTCAGGTGACATTCTAATCTAGAGCCTATACATTAAAACCGAGATGCTGGGCAGCTCAGAATTAGATGGTGGTAACTATGGTAACCATTAAAATACTGATTTATTTTTGCTTAGTTTATGGATAATTTCTCTGTAATTACTAGGCCTATCTGCATGAAACAACTAGTGCAAAGTTCACTGTCTTCTGTCTTTCTCAGAGATGTCTATTAGTGATGATATTTTAAGTGATGGCAATATAGGGTGTGATTTTGGCCAGGAGAAAGGACTTTCAAACATAATGTAAATATGAAAGGTTCAATATTTGGTGATTTTCCAAACATTACACACACACATAATAACACATTGACCCCACATTGTGACTTCAAATTCTTCAAAAAAAACTGAACGTGACCTATAACACAACTGAATATATTTAAAAGTAATGTAAATGCTTTTTTTGTTTGTAGGCGTGTTTGTGTGTATTTATTGGAACCACCAACAGACCATTTGATGAACCCCTCGGAGCTTCAACTAAGAATAAAGGATCTTGGTTTTGAGGAGGAAGATAAAAACTGACCTATCGGACCAGTTTACCCTGGGCAGTCCTAGTTTTGAATCCTCCGTCCCATGTCCCTGTGAATTTCCACAAAACCATTAATTATTCCCAGTTTTACTTCTCCTTTGTCCCAGGTGTTCTGATTTTTTACCAGTGTCACGCCCAAAGAAGATTTTTTTTCTTGAAACTTCTGTTAGAGAATGGTGAGGCGTGGCAGAGCTGATGACGTCGACTTCTACCACGAGCTCAACTTCCACTCTATCAGCTAACCGCAAAATTCAAATGGAATAGATACACGTTACGAGTTCAACCTCTAGAGGGCGTTAGCCACTCGGTTTTAGGCATAAAGGACACATTTCAGCAGGTTTGCACTAAAATGTCAAAATATTAATGGAACATGTAGATAATACTATTACACACCCATTTAGACAGTTTATCAGCAAAAAAAAGTTGGTTTGGTGTTTAGTTGTTCTTTAAGTTAATAAGTTAATATTACTCAAATTTTTATTTTATTTTACCCTAATTAGAGTCATTTTGTACTTTCCAAGTAAAATAATCTGAAACTACAATGTGTTTTTTGCACAAAATAATTGTTTATAAGAAATAACATGTAACATGTTTTTGAGTAACTAATAAGTGCAATTGTTTTTTACTGTGGCAAATATACTGATTTCAAGAAAATGTTCTAGATTAAGTTTTGTAGTGTAGAGCGGTGATTCTCAACTGCTGTGACTCAAAAAAAAGGTTTGGCTTCCCAGTTTTAAATGTGCAAAATCTGGTCACCTTAATCTGACTTGTACCAAAATCTTGCATAATGTATATTTCTGAGAGAAATAAAATATACATTTTTGAATGGCATTTGACTTTTATTGGTTGTTCTAAATATTTGAGGTTACAAAAAAGCTTTTGGCAGAAACAAAGTTTGACGCGGTGCGCACCTATTGGATGATCACATTTTGTTGACAGGGTTAAATGGCCAATAAAACGCTTGTATCAAATAGAAACTCGACACTGGCATCACTTATCCCAACGACACGAGAGAGAGATGCGATTCATTGGCTGAAAAACGCGATGTGACGCTTCTAACCAATCAGAGTGCAGGCTGAATCGCAGTTGTCCAATGGGTGTGAAGTATGACTCCAGCTCGTGCTATAACTACAGAAAAGCACGGAAACAGCAGCTCTTTCGTCTGAATCCACAGACCACGACCGGCTACATCTCAAACATAGTTAGAACATCCTATTTATTATCTGTAAAATCAAGTGGACGACATGGCTTCGGGAGGGGAGTAAGTGTTTTGGTCTTATTTAAACGCCTTTCCGTACTGTCCGTAAATCCAAGTGTAATTTAAATGCCTTTAATCAATACATAATACGTTACTTTAGCAATGTAGCTAATGAGGTCAGTTTCAGCCTCCGCACTTTCTCAGCTGGTTGAAAGCCTGTTTTTAAAGCTTGTTGGGAGCTCTCCGTATTATTGTGGTTACATTTTAAGATTATAGACGTGCCGGTGTTGCTACTTAGTGGGTCACCACTTGGCTGTAGTTGTAGTCTTGTGGCTGACAGCGCTTGACAAAGCGCAGTCACCGCTATCGTGTTGGAGGCTAACGTTAGCTTAGCAACGTAGTCAAGGCCAAAGACTCCATTATCTAAACAGTCAGACCTATCTGACAACACACACACATTTTTGTCACTTCGTGAATGTCAATTTAGCCAAACCTGTTGATGTTATGATGCTACTAATATCATGCAGTTGGGTTTTTTAATGGTACATCAAAGCTAAGTAGCCGGTACTGTTTGCTAAAGTGGTTCATAGCAGATTCATAGCTGCTACACATTGCACAGCCAGAAGCTACTTGTACAAAATTAGTTTTGAAATGCGATAAATCCATGTCCAGTTCATGGACGAACTGGCCAAAATGTCTGTTTTTCCTAGTTAAAATTAAGCACCGCAGTTTGTTTAATCGTCCATATTTTCAAACGGATGCTACATCGCGAAGTTTTTTTTTTTCCTTTTGCTGTGTCATCTGGGTCCATTCAGTTAGCCAGTGTGTTAGCTTAGCATGCTACTGAAATGAAAGAGTAACTAAACGCTTCGGAGCAACATTCAGGCGTTGTAGAAACTTCTAGTTTCTTTTGTGTGGAGGTTCATCCTTCACGGGCCGTGTATATAAATGGCACGTTTTAATATAATTATGGCACAATTGAGTCGTCTTACCCGTTTACACGTTACTTCTTAAATTATTAATCTTTAGAGTTCGGATTAAATGACGCAGACACAATCCCCCCTTTCCGTAAAAGCTCTTAGAGTAAATTTAATTGATGGATACATGGATTCAATCTAGTATTTAGTTTTCTTTTGTCAGTGATTATCTGAGGGCTAACCAAAAACTTTTATCTTCAGATCAAAAAGTGAGGATCTAGCTACTGCTATTCTCAAACAGAAGAACAGACCCAACAGACTGATTGTTGATGAATCCATCAATGAGGACAACAGCGTTGTCTCCCTTTCCCAGGTACAAACTGTTTTAAGTCTGCTTGCTTAACTTGAAAGTGCTTCAGTTACTTAACAAAATGCTTTTGATTAGACAAAGATGGATGAGCTTCAGCTTTTCCGTGGAGATACAGTACTGATGAAGGGGAAGAAGAGGCGGGAGACTGTGTGCATTGTTCTTTCTGATGACACTTGCTCTGATGAAAAGGTCAGAATGAACAGGGTCGTCCGCAATAATCTGAGGGTTCGATTGGGAGATGTCATCAGGTAAAATACTTTTTTGTTCTATCTGTCCACTGCATGTCAACCAAGTTGCCATTTTAAATGTAATTCTTTTCTCCTCAGCATTCAGCCATGTCCTGATGTGAAGTATGGAAAGAGAATCCATGTTCTCCCAATAGATGACACTGTTGAAGGAATTACTGGGAACCTGTTTGAGGTTTACCTCAAGCCATACTTCCTTGAGGCTTACAGACCAATTCGCAAAGGTATGAACTGTTTTTCAAAGGTAATTTAACATGTGTAAGCTTTTAAATGTAACATAAAAACTTTTCTCTTGTAAAGGTGACATCTTCCTGGTCAGAGGAGGAATGCGTGCCGTGGAATTTAAAGTTGTGGAAACTGACCCTTCTCCATATTGCATTGTTGCTCCTGATACAGTCATTCACTGTGAGGGAGAGCCCATTAGAAGAGAGGTCAGCAGACGCAAAAGTGAATTAACGGTCAATTTATTGAAAATGTAATGACTTTAATTTGTTTTCAGGATGAAGAAGAATCCCTGAATGAGGTTGGGTATGATGACATTGGAGGAGTGAGGAAGCAGTTGGCTCAAATCAAAGAGATGGTGGAGCTGCCACTCAGACACCCTGCACTGTTTAAGGCCATTGGTGTCAAGGTAATTATTTCTCACTGAAATTTGAAGTTGCATATTTTGAATGGCAGTTGTATAACTTGAAGTGTTGTGTTTTAGCCTCCTCGTGGGATTTTACTTTATGGACCTCCTGGAACTGGAAAGACTTTGATTGCTCGAGCTGTGGCCAATGAAACTGGAGCCTTCTTTTTCCTTATAAACGGTAAATTTATTGATTTTTTTCTATGTAAATGGTGACATTTTTACCTCCATGGGCACTCAAGCTGCTTTACATAGTGGAACTCCTTGTGAACACCTACTGAAGGCAAGGCAACAGTGCACATTTAAGCTGGGCATATATTTTGGTCGCACAACGAATTTGGACAAATTTTCAGCTTGACCGTACCTCTCAGCAGTGCACGTGTAGTGTACAGGGGGCTACGAGCCACGATTAACTGCTCATGATGAACGTACGAGTCAAAATCGCAAGGTCGCTGGGTATTTTGATATTTGTTGTGAGCACTACTCAAGCTGGCAGAAAGTAGTGTGTGTGCGCTCTGTAAAATGCATGGAGGAGGAGGAGGGGGACTTGGGGCGGGCAGAGGTGAGCAAGTACAATACACTGCTGATAACGTCTCCCTGAACAGATCCCCACCGACTCAAAAGTCAGTTGAAATTTAGTGGTTTTTGGTTGTAATTTTAGCTATGCTACTTTTCATTTTGGCTGAAATTAGCCTCAACTTTTAAATGAATGTTTAGGTATTGAAACACGCTGTTTGAGAGGAGACTAGGACTAATCAAACCTGTATCCATAGCAAGCACACAGGACTCTGGGTCATGTCACTCGTACTGTGTGAGCACGTCAGTCGTGTGTTGTCGCTTTGTACAGTCTGAGCACCTCAATCGTGGGCTCGGGCTCTCCTCGTATGAACTTCAGTCACTCTGTGTGAGTTGATTGTAACTTGGCAGGAGCCAGATTTATGTGTTGCACTTAGCGCTGGGCCATATCGTATCGCATATCGTTATACCTGTATGAGTTTTGGACATGTTATTTTTTTATATCGTTGTGGATGTGATATAATTAACATATGCACTCAGCTGATTTTGACTTGAGTCCGGACCAGTGGCAGTGTGCTTGCAATTTAAATTGAATTGAAGGATGTACAATGTTATTTGAGTAGATCAAATTTGTGAGAAAATTGGGATGGCACTAAAGGAAAAAAAAAGAAAAATGGGCATAAAGCTGGGATTTTGAATTTTTTTCTGTTAATGATATCATCAAATATCGTTTATCGTGATGTTTCTTTTTTATATCGTGATATGGATTTTAGGTCATATCGCCCTGCCCTAGTTGCACTATGTCAAATCCGTCCGGGGAAAGGAAGGACATTCAGCAGAATCCTCCTGCACGTGGACATGTTGTTTTGATTCGACCCTGCACTTGCGTTCGCAACACCCAAATTTCCCAACCTAAACCAAAATACTGCAACATGATTGGCCCAAACCACTGCTGGGTCGGTACGACTGGTGAGGGCGGGAGCAGTTCAAGATGGATTCTCGTGTGTTTGTGAACTCAGATACCCCATGGGAATTCAGCTAGTAGGCAAGGTTATGAGGTGATGACTAATTTGACACATTCGAAATCGTCTGTAAAATCGCAGTGTATGCCCGGCGTTAAACTGATTTACTGCAACTGGTACAACAATCTGTGTTTTGTGATTTTGATGTAAAGATTAAAAAGCATTATCCAAGTGATTTTTAGTGTGCAATTTTTGTTTAATCTCATTATAAACTGTTAAATTTGGGTACAATAGAAAAACGTAAACTAATTATAAAATAACCTTTAGTATTGATCATGTGTTATGTTTTTATGTATGCAACTTCCCATTTTAGCGGTTGTCAAATAAGTATTTTATTGGTCCACTTGGAAGTGCTTTGCTGACAAAATGTGTTTGTAATATGATCTGCAGTGATTGGAGTTATTGAAAATTTGTTTTTGTTCAGGTCCTGAGATCATGAGCAAACTTGCCGGTGAAAGTGAAAGTAATCTGAGAAAAGCCTTTGAGGAAGCTGAGAAGAATGCACCTGCCATTATCTTCATTGATGAACTTGACGCCATTGCTCCAAAGAGGGAGAAGGTCAGTGAGGAGATTTGCAAAAATAAGACTGTCACTAAAGACTTTATGAACCATCTAAAGTTGCTTGTTCTTGCAACATGATTTCAAATGTAATCGACTGATTATCTTACCTGGCAAACGAATGATTGATTAAACTAAATGGGTCCAAATCTGGTCAGTCAGTTTGAGAGGATTGGGGAGGAGTAAATCACAGGAAGATTCAAGATTCTTTATTTGTCAAACCATGTGAATGGTTCGAAATTATGTTTCTCTCATCCTTGATTGTGGAGGGAGGGGAGGGAGTTCAGCTTCCCAATGGCCCTGTGTACGAAACTGTTCCTCAGTCGACTGGAACTGACCCGTAGATTCCGCAGTCTCCTCCCTGAAGGCATCACCCTGAAGAGACTGTGTGATGGGTGCGAAGGGTCCCTAGCGATTTTTGATGGCTTTGCGGGTGAGACGGGTGGAGTACATGTCCTTAATAGAGGGGAGAGGGGCTCCACAGATCTTCTCCGCTGCTCTCACAATGTGCTGGAGGCTCCTTCGACAGGAGGCAGTGCTGGCGCCGTGCCACACAGTGATGGAGCTGGTCAGGATGCTCTCTATAGGCCCTCTGTAGAAGTTGGACATAACGGAGGCTGGGACTCTGGCTCTTCTCAAATTGCGGAGAAAGTGGAGACGCTGATTACTTTTCTTGACCAGTGATGTGGTGTGCATGGACCAGGAGAGCTTCTCTGTGATGTGCACACCCAGGAACTTAGTGCTGGTCACCCTCTCAACTGCAGCACCGTTGATTGTTAGAGGAGCATGCTGGACCCGCGCTCTTCGAAAGTCCACAACAATCTCTTTTGTCTTCTCCACATTTAGAGAGAGATTGTTCTGTGTGCACCACATGGCCAGACTGCTCACCTCACTCCTGTAGTTTGACTCGTCTGTTGCTAATGAGACTCACCACTGTTGTGTCGTCTGCAAACTTGAAGAGGTTTGAGTCGTACTTTGGAGCGCAGTCATGGGTCAGCAGAGTGAACAGGAAAGGGCTCAGCACACAGGAACGGCTTTCTTTAAAAGTTCACAACCCGACAACGTGCAACATCTGCACATTATCAAAATTGTGTTGACACCAAAAAAGGCTTCATGCCGTCGAATTTATTTGACCGTTTTATTGCTCAATTCTTCCCCTTTTTGGGCAAATCTTGACGTAAAATTTGCAGTAACTGCAGCTCGGGCTGACAAATTTAATTTGTAACTGTCTCTACACTGGGAGAATTGTGTACAGAGACATACTGCAATATGAATACAGTTTTACTGAATTAATATTGCTATTACTGAATTTATAATCTAATTATCACTTTATAATTTTGCCAATGAAAGTACCCTCAATGTGTTTTCTCGAGTCACTCCATATAAAGCACTTGAGTTTTGGGTAAAATGTTAAATCCATGTTTTTAAAAATCCTGGTTTTAAAAGATTAAAATTTTCTAATCATGCCATTTGTGTAAATGTTTTTTTTTTTTTTTTTCTTTTTTACTCAACTGGAATGTTACTGCAGATACTTCACCTTTCCTTTTTGTATGGCAGTTCAGACCGTATTAAAATCAGTGTGGTGTTTGGAGATTTGTAAACTGGGTGAAGTAGGACATGATTGCCTGATGGATGGGTAATTCTTCTGAATTGTACACTATTAATTTAACACAAATTGGCAAAAGTCTGTCAACATGACCCAGATCGACTGAAAGATGTAGTCATAGTCAAAATGTGTCATTTCAGTTTTATCGTAAATACAAATTCTTTATTGCAGACTCATGGAGAGGTGGAGAGACGGATTGTTTCTCAACTCCTCACTTTAATGGATGGACTAAAACAGAGGGCTCATGTCATTGTGATGGCTGCCACCAACAGACCCAACAGCATTGACCCAGCTCTGAGGAGATTTGGTAAGATTTTGGTGGTGCAGCTGTAGAGCGTCTCATGACCAGAAGGTCTGTTCAAATCCGGGCTCCCGCAAGTAAACACTATTGTCCCTGGGCAAGACACTTCACATATATTGCCTGGTACTTTGAGAGGGAACAAATCAGACCAGAAAAGAAGTGCCACATTGCCCCCGACTAACTGGTCCAACAAAAAATATAATTTGATGAAAATGTGTTTGTTCTTTTAGGCCGATTTGACAGAGAAGTGGACATTGGGATCCCTGATGCCACAGGCAGGTTGGAAATACTGCAGATTCACACAAAGAACATGAAGCTGGCTGATGATGTGGACCTGGAGCAGGTTTGTCCACATGGGTTTTTGTTTTTACGTTTGACCCTTTATTTACCAGTTCATTCTGAGGGGCTTTGCAGTTATATTTCAACTTTCTTTTTCCCCTAAATGTTTAACCTTTTTATTTACAGGTAGCCAATGAAACCCATGGTCATGTTGGAGCTGATCTGGCTGCTCTCTGCTCTGAGGCTGCACTGCAAGCCATCCGAAAGAAAATGGACCTGATTGACCTTGAAGATGAGACCATTGATGCAGAAGTCATGAACTCTCTTGCGGTTACTATGGATGACTTCAAGGTAAGATTTGTTGTGTCCATCAGTTGTGCAGGCAGGTTCTATAGCATGGAGGGTTTTAAAAGGTTAACTGAAATGTTTATTGTAATTTACATACTGTCATCTTTTAACAAGTGCTTTTCTGCTGCAGTGGGCCCTGAGCCAGAGCAATCCATCTGCACTTAGAGAAACTGTTGTTGAGGTTCCCAATATCACATGGGATGATATTGGTGGTCTGGAGGATGTCAAAAGGGAGTTGCAGGAGTTGGTGCAAGTAAGAATATTTCTAGAGAAAAGACCAACTTGAATATTTTAAGGTCTTTATAATGAAACCATTTCATGTTTAGTATCCAGTGGAGCACCCAGACAAGTTCCTCAAGTTTGGTATGACACCATCCAAGGGTGTGCTTTTCTATGGACCTCCAGGTTGTGGTAAAACTCTGTTGGCCAAAGCCATCGCTAATGAGTGCCAGGCAAACTTCATCTCCATCAAAGGACCTGAGCTGCTCACCATGTGGTTTGGAGAGTCTGAAGCAAACGTCAGGGAGATCTTTGACAAGGCAAGTTGGACAAATACTTGTCACTGGAACATGTTCAAGGTCTGTTGCCAGTAGTCAATTTGGTCTAATCTGGATATTCGCCCACAGGCCCGTCAGGCAGCACCCTGTGTGCTCTTCTTTGATGAGCTGGACTCCATAGCCAAGGCTCGTGGTGGAAATGTAGGCGACGGTGGTGGAGCAGCTGACCGTGTCATCAACCAGATCCTCACAGAGATGGATGGGATGTCCAGCAAGAAGAATGTCTTTATCATTGGAGCCACAAACAGACCAGACATCATTGACCCGGCCATCCTGAGACCTGGCCGTCTGGATCAGCTAATCTACATCCCACTGCCAGATGAAAAGAGTAGGATGAGCATCCTCAAAGCCAACCTCCGCAAGAGTCCCATCAGCAAGGTGCCTGCAGCGATGCCTCATTCTCTTTATGAACTCAAGCATGTATTCATTTTTAATCTGTTTTCAGGATGTGGATTTGGACTTTTTGGCAAAGATGACCAATGGGTTTTCTGGAGCTGACCTTACAGAAATCTGTCAGAGGGCATGCAAGTTGGCTATCAGAGAAAGTATAGAGAATGAGATCCGCAGAGAAAGGGAGAGGCAGACCAATCCTTCAGCCATGGTTGGTAGTTGAATCTACAGCATATTATGAAGCATATGCATTCAATAAACCCTTTTGTGACCCCTTTGTA
Organism: Lesueurigobius sanzi; assembly: GCA_900303255.1. Classification (NCBI taxonomy): domain Eukaryota; kingdom Metazoa; phylum Chordata; class Actinopteri; order Gobiiformes; family Gobiidae; genus Lesueurigobius; species Lesueurigobius sanzi. The sequence goes on from OMNZ01108277.1 coordinate 16,191, forward strand.
GGAAGTGGAAGAGGATGATCCTGTGCCAGAGATCAGGAAGGACCACTTTGAAGAAGCAATGCGATTTGCTCGTCGCTCCGTCAGTGACAATGACATTCGCAAATACGAGATGTTTGCTCAGACTCTACAGCAAAGCCGTGGCTTTGGCAGCTTCAGGTAAATATTTGTTTGCATTGCCATGACACTTAATATAATGCCATGTGCTTAACTACACCGGTGTCATCACTGGCTTACTTTAAACCTCTTGTGTTTTTTTTTAATTTATTTCAGGTTCCCATCCAGTACTGCAGGTGGCAGTGGTCCAACCCATGGTTCAGGGGGTACTGGCACTGGTCCTGTGTACAATGAAGATAATGATGATGACCTTTACGGATAAATGTCCACTGCCCTATAGTGGTCAGTACTGGGATCACACTTGTACAAATTCTCACCAGATTCCACATTTTTAGGACTTTGTGCTTCTTTCATGTGTTCCTTTTTGTATAATTTCCCCTGGAGAAAGCATGTAGCCACTTGGTTTGCCCTGGCTTTGTGGGGGGTGGGGTAAGATGTGGTGTGGTAAGAATACACATTTTTCAATGGGGAAAGTTATTCAGTGGCCTCATTCTCACCATTTACAACCAACATGAATGGCTTTAGTGATGGGATTCTATACTAGAATATAAGAAAAATATACATATTGCTAATGACTTCCTCTTTTTTTAAATAAACAGTAGCATTTAATGTATTACAAAATTTGTCAAGGTTATGTTGTTGAAAATAAAAACTCATAAAATGTTTCTTACTGTACTTTATTAAAAAACATTGGCCTATTGAAAGTGAAGTATATTAGAATTTCATTACTGCAGTTTTTCTTGACATTTTTGTGACGTTAATAAGCGTCATGAAAAGGAAAGTGAGGATGTTCAGCATCTCTCCAAACTCTAGTTCCATCTCTCTGTAAGCAAGAAAAAGATGTGATCGATAATCCCATGCTTCACACGTTACCAGACTGCATGGTGATGATGTACCTCAACTGTCGGAACTATAAATCGTTCATTGCGGTTGAAGGAATTTATAAGTGTCATATCCACTTCTGACAGGGAAAAGTCAAACACCTGCAGATTTTGTTCAATCCTTGATGGCGTCACACTTTTAGGAATACAAGTCACTCCCCTCTGAATGTGCCACCTGGGGAAATGGGAGCTGTATGTATAAAGTGTGTATATTTAGTGGTATGCATGATTGGACTAATGTACCTGAGAATAATTTGTGCAGGTGATTTCTTGTATCTCTGAGCAATAGCCCTTAGCTCTGTGTCCTCCAACAAGGCTGGTTCATTTGGAGAAGCCCACGGTCTGTCCCCGCTACCCAGAGGACTGTAGGCAGTCACACAGATCCCCAGAGATCTATGGCAGAATTATATCAATGTTTTTCTTTATTGAAAAAAATGTACAACTTTTAAACAGTACTTACCCACAGTGAGCAACAAGAGCTTGTTGGGACAGATAAGGGTGGCACTCCACCTATAGCACAATGATACAATTTCATTAATCCCCAATTTTGTTTTTGCACTGTGATCATCTGTTGGTACCTGGTTAACTACAGGTTTATGTTTGGCCATGTTTAAAATGTCATTAATTTGCCTGGCATTAAAGTTGGACACCCCAATAGCCTTGACCAGTCCTTTATTCACGAGGCTCTCCATTGCCTTCCATGTTTCTTTGTAGTGTGTGTCAGAATAACACACACTGCCATCCTCACGCCGGGGCATCAGCTCTTTACCTCGTCTGAAAACACAACACTGACTTGAACACAGGCCATTTGCACTTTTCACTGTGACAAACAGGGGGAGACAAAGGCCCTGCTGTGAGTATGGCTGCTTACTGAAAGGCCATTGGCCAGTGCATGAGGTACAAGTCCAAGTAGGAGAGACCCAGGTCGTTCAAAGTGGTCTGGCAGGCTGCTTCTACGTCCTCAGGGTCATGCTTTGTATTCCAAAGTTTAGATGTGACAAAGATCCCCTCACGGTGGAGTGCCTAAGCAAATTATTTTTTGCATAATATAAACAGATTTCTAAATTGTGGTTTTAAACGCACACAACATTGACCAATCTTACCTTCCCTGGCCCAATCCTCAGAGCTAGAGCCTCCCCCACCTCTTGTTCATTGCTGTATGCTGCAGCACAGTCAATATGTCTATACCCACAGTCTAAAGCCGTCAGAACAGCCTGCTTCACCTGGTGTAGAGAAAACAAATCTCCCAGTTGCACTTAAAAGAAAAAGTTGTCTTTTTACTCTTGTACCTGTCCTGGAGTGCTCTTCCAGGTGCCAAGTCCAACCATGGGCATCTTCTGCCCCGAAGACAGCAGTACAAAACCACTCATCATGGTCCAGCTTCAATGTGATGGCAACAGTAACTACAAAGTTTTTGAGTTTCACCTTAAATAGCAAGTCATCATGACTAAGTCCCAAAGCTCTGTAACTGATTCACTACAATCTTATTTATTAACAGCCTGGAGTCATGTGGACACAAAGTGAAAATCTTCAAGCTGCTCACCAACCTGAGACCATTATAAATGAAGGTCAGAAAACTGAGGCAACATTTGGAGAGCTGCCTTTGTCAAAGCAAAACAGCAGTGTTGTGCCTTAGAGGAAATCTAAACTCTGTGTGAACCAATCCTTAAAGCCATAAATAGATGATACAGTTCTGTGGCATTAGTCACAGTGTGGTGTTACTGCAGCATCTCTCAAGGTCCTTTGTGCTTTTCTAATTCTCTCTTCTATCTGTATCATGTGATGCATACAGCTAACTGGAACTAAATTATATTTCCTCTTTCACCAAACATAATAGATCATCTGCCAAGCTAAGAACAACCATGAATGCATTTGGACTGGTACTTATTTAGATTTTATTTACCTTAAAGCCTGTGGCTCTGCCTCTGGCTTCAGCAGGACAAGTGAACAGCTGAGGGCAGCTGTCTGTAGATACAGGCTGGGGTCAAAGTTCATCCTTGTTTATCTGTAACTCAGACTATGAACACAAGTTCCCAAAGAGCTGCTTTTATTTGCTGCCTGAAGGTAATAGAGTAGTTTTGTAAAACAGCCAGGACGATGAGGTTCACACTTCACACATTTGGTTTATTTGATGCCGTTTTGTAAACCGTATAAACATGTCAAACACACAAGCAGTGGCAGCACATGCGTGTTCATGTTGGAGCCACAGGAGGCTCTGAAAAGCTCAGACACAGTCACTGCTTTCATATAGTTTTATGATGCAGTATATTGTCTATGCTAAATAATATTCATGGCTCATGTACAATTATACAAAACAACTATACAAGTTTATTTAGAATCATTGTAGAAAAAACTATTTAATATGTAGACCAGCTTTTATCAAAACACAGAATAATAAAGTAATACTTTTGTGGAGTGGACTCATGGACACACCTCTGCTGTATCTGCCCTCCCCGTTGGAGGAGGGCAGATTCATTGGCATTTAGTCCACACATACTTTTGATTAAGTCCCTTTTCTCCCTTTCAGAAACGCCTCCCATGTAGCACTGTACTTTGTGTACATTATGGCTGGTTGTTGCACAGCTGTATGTCTCCTCAGGTGTGTCATGAGGCTGGACAAAGGCACCTGACAGTCCCAGAGCCGAGAGCCAGGGGAAAGCACCTATTATCAATGAGTATTGTTGTATTGTAAACTGCTGTGAATGGCTGATTGTCATTGTTCTGTCCAGTGCAGTTCACTGGATATGTTCTCCATTATTTCCAACGGGTAAAATAATAAGGATTGGATGCAATCGCTTTTTTTTTTCAGTAAAAAAAAAAAGTAAATATGATATTAACCTGAAATTCTTACCAGATGTTTATAACAACCCACACAAACATAGAAAATAAATTGAATAAGAAAGAGCTGTGTAAAAAAGACCCTGAAATTTCACATCCTCCACTATTTCAGACAGAGGAGTGACAATAATTATTTTTCCAGGGTCATAATATTACACATTATTATTACTGTATAAAATAATTTAAGAACTTTTATGATTCTTCACTACTTGGTTGTTAAAAATATCTGGTAAAAACTACATGTCAAAAAATGCTTATTTAAGTTTGTATAAGTGCAATGTGGTGTCTCTGAACTATTTTAGATCTATACATACTGTAGTTGCTGATATCGAACCGCTTGGAGTTTTGAAATCACTGATCAAAACTACAAGAAAACCCCAAACGCGTTTCATTATTTAAAAATTACACAGGTATTAAGTTTTTGTCTAGTTACAAAGAACTGCAAAAGTCCCACTGATGCTCATTGATCAGTTTATACATGGGTTTTAGTCACATGACCTCAGTGGTCAGGGCGGCCATTTTGTTGCCTGCTGGCTAGTGCAAGAGTGCATCAGCCTATGTGTCTCTATGTCTTGTCTATGGTCTGCACTGACTGAACCCAAGATGCTACATCTGAAAATGACACCTCAGACAGAAGACCACAGCTGATACTTAAAGAAAACCAAAACCTTTGGATTTTATCCTTATCAACCGCTTGGAGAGTTATTGAGAGCAAAGATATAACTGAAACTGGTTCCCCACACTTTGCCCACTACAGCTGTGGTGGAGTGATGTGGAGCATCATAGTCCCGCCCACCAGCTCGTCTGTACACGCACGCGCCTCGGTGCCAGAAGTAATAATCCCATTCAAAAATTGCATAGACTTTCGAAAGATTCTAATTGTACGAGTTTAAAAGCACGACGGAGGCTAATCAGCTACATGCTAACCATAGTGCGGATATTTTACAAGCAAAAACATACCCAATACTTGAAAACAGGGCGAAATATTTTTGGTTTATAAAGTTTTGGATACAATTTTGATTTATTATTGTGTGTTTTATGTCGATAAATCTCCACGTAGCTGATTAGCTGCAATCATTCTTTTAAATATTTGATATTCATTTTTTTCTGAAAAGTCTATGCAATATTTGAATGAGATTATTACTTCCGGTACCGAGGCGCGTGCGTGTGCAGACGAGCCGGTGGGCGGGATTGTGCTGCTCCATAGTACATGATTTAAAATGATGCCGTCTAACCGTGCGCTTATATGAAAATATTGCACGCCAGCTAACATTAGAATTCTCACTGACCATGGCATTTGGGCAACAAAATGGCGGCCACAACTAGGCGTGAAACCATTGGAAACCCACGACCTCCTCAGCGTCACCTCCCCCTTTGTTGTGTATAACAGGGGTAATACGGTCTAAATAAATACATGTCGTCAGTGCCATCCTTGTTGGCACATATTTACAAAAGGCATAATAAAATGGCTTAAGTCAACTGGAGCAACATTACAAAAGTTCATAGTGGACAAAAGTGTGTCGAGTAATACTGTATGTGCTATAATCGTCGTTAAGATTGTGGCAGGTGTTGTCGGATGATCTCTTTGGACTGGTGTGGGATCCGGTCGGGGAAGTGCACAGAAAACTCCACGATGAGGTCCCCGCGCTGCGATGGGTTTTTGGGGAACGGCAGGCCTTCCCCCCGGAGCCGCTTGACTGTCCCGGGTTTGATGATGTCGTGACATGGAAGAGAGATGACGCGGTTTTCCAGAGTGGGAATGCTCACGGTGCAGCCACACAATGCCTAGATGTGAGGACGGGAGAGATTGAGAGGGTTAATGACTTGTGTAGGAGCGAAATGCCAAAGCGCTGAACACACCAATGACTTCATGTTTCCATGTGCTCAAACCGATTATCTCCTCAAGAGTAAACCTTTGGAAAACATGTTTCTGAGATTGAAATCGGTCCTAAAGCATTTCTATATTAGTTTCTATTTAATCACAGCACTCATGGGTCTATGGCATTGGGAACAACATTTGGCAACAGGAAAGCTCTGGTGTTTGTGTTTTGAAAGGGGGTCGTTCAGAAGAGTGTCAGGCAGGGGGGAGTGAGTGGGATTGTGGGTAGACGCATTGCACAGGAGACTAATTTTAGCAACCCGCTCATAGCTGGAGCTAATGAAGTGCAGCAGAAATGGGCCCAAGCTTGTAAATAGTTGGGGGTCTGGTGAGAGAACAAACAGCGTCCCACACACACGCGTAGTCTGAGCCTCACCTCCTTATCGCCGCCTGATGAATCCACTCAGAGCTAAACTAAACTCTTGAGCCCCGGCTGCTATCAGCGCTCCACAGGCTTCCACTGGGCGCCCCTCACAATACGTGTTACATCTGAACTCTATAAACCTACAGCTCTCTGAATTAGAAGATTTTTTTAAATTTTTTATCAGGGGTCCCCACCACAAGCCTATTCCTTGGTGACAGAAGGCATGTCAGATGTCCTTCCTAGAGCTACCACACCAAAATTACTTTGAATAAACTTTGAAACAATTGGACTAATGTTGCTCCCTTGATGAAGAATAATATATTTTTGATAATACTGTAAAGACAAACTGGGACAAAATTTAGAAACACAATAATAATGTATTGTGTTGTTTAGAAATCAATGTTGTTGTCTCACAAATATAAAGTAAATACGTTAAATGAAATGGTTTGGATACTTTTCCATCAATAACAATTTCTCGACGGCAGTAGGCCCTAAAATGAAGTGTGCTGCCCAAGAACACAATGGCCACATTGAGTTGACTGGGGGGCAAACTACCAACAATCCTCTTCTAATTCTGTGCAACCTGCTTAAACTGTGTGACTGCTAGGGCTGGGTATTGCCAACAACTTCACCATATGATACGTATCACGATACAGGGTCCACGATACGATACGTATCACGATACAAGTGTATCCCGGTACACTGCCCATAATATAATACATATCCCAAAGAAACATGAAAAATGATCTTAGATGCACTAAATAGAAGTTTTTTCTATGCTGAATATGCTTATCCCACACTACTGCTATTGCAGCAGGCAGGGCCACCTTAAAGGAATAGGCCACTATTTTTCATCCTGAGATACAGTGGGGCAAAAAAGTATTTAGTCAGCCACCAATTGTGCAAGTTCTCCCACTTAAAAAGATGAGAGAGGCCTGTCATTTTCATCATAGGTACACCTCAACTATGAGTTATTGAAGTGTTTGGAAAGCACTTTGTGGCAGCCATGTCTGTTTTTAAAATGTGCTATATAAATAAACTTGACCTTGACCTTGACCATGAGAAACAAAAGGTCAATAACAAAAGTTAATCTCAATACTTTGTTATATTCCCTTTTTTGGCAATGACAGAGGTCAAACGTTTTCTGTAAGTCTTCACAAGGTTTTCACACACTGTTTCTGGTATTTTGGCCCATTCCTCCATACAGATCTCCTCTAGAGCAGTGATGTTTTGGGGCTGTCGCTGGGCAACATGGACTTTCAACTCCCTCCAAAGATATTCTATGGGGTTGAGATCTGGAGACTGGCTAGGGCTAGGCCACTAGGCGTAGTGTGTTACTGACGCCTTTGTTACTTTGGTCCCAGCTCTCTGCAGTCAGTCACTAGGTTCCCCCGTGTGGTTCTGTGTTTTATTCTCACCGTTCTTGTGATCATTTTGACCCCACGAGGTGACATCTTGCATGGAGCCCCAGATCGAGGGAGATTATCAGTGCTCTTGTATGTCCTCCATTTTCTAATAATTGCTCCCACAGTTGATTTCTTCACACCGAGCTGCTTACCTATTGCAGACTCAGTCTTCTTCCCAGTCTGGTGCAGGTCTAAAACTTTGTTTCTGGTGTCCTTTGACAGCTCTTTGGTCTTGGCCATAGTGGAGTTTGGAGTGTGACTGTTTGAGGTTGTGGAAAGGTGTATTTTATACTGATAACGAGTTCAAACAGGTGCCATTAATACAGGTAATGAGTGGAGGACAGAGGAGCCTCTTAAAGAAGAAGTTACAAATCAGACAATGTGATTTTCTGGATTTTTTTTTCACATTTTGTCTCTCATAGTTGAAGTGTATCTATGATGAAAATTACAGGCCTTGCTCTCTTTTTAAGTGGGAGAACTTGCACAATTGGTGGCTGACTAAATACTTTTTTGCCCCACTGTATGGTCTTACATGAGCTTAGATGAGTTGATGCGTACCTGTCTTGAGCGTGCCCACTGTAACGTAACAACGCCAAAGATGTTGTCACCATTTAGCCTCCGCTAACGTATTCCATTCCTAATGCTTCTATTGACGGAAGTGAGTGGGGAAGAATCCTTTAGGAGCGTCATATTACTG
>OMNZ01108281.1:0-28413 GCA_900303255.1 Lesueurigobius sanzi
GAATCCACGAATTGCGGCACATGAGCTGTCTCTTTCCCCTCAGACCGAATATTCTGATATTGTTTTGATGCGATCTGGATTCCAAATCTATCACCTTTCTTTGGAGGATGTCGCGCTCCTCTTCCAGCGAACGCGCTCCCCAGTCTTCGACTTCAGAGATTCTTGCTTCAGTTTGCGTTTCCCGGGTCATAAGGCTGTGCAGGTCATTTGGTCCAGCTCGCTGTTGATCCCCGTAATTTCCTGTCTCATTTCAGCCCAAAATTGCCTTCCCTGCAGAATCTCTGCCTTTACGGTAGGGCTGGGCGATAAGATGATAAAAATCGAATTGTGATCTGATCTCCATGATGATCTGCTTTTTTGGCAACATCGTCATATCGGGATTCAGTGGTTTTTATGTTTAACGCAGCTCTGAGCTCAACACTTTCTACAGTCAGGATTAAACCAGAACAAACCAGGAGAAAACTAGGTCTTAACCAGGTCTAAAATCAGACAATATCATGGACTGAATCTGGATTCAACTGGGACTAAACCAAGAAGTAAACCGGACTAAAGCAGAGACAGAAATCAAGGTCTAAACCAGGACCAAACTAAAAAGGACTAACCCAGGGACAGAATACTAAACCAGGTCTAAACCCAAGGACTCAATCAGAAATAAACCAAGAGAAAACTGTGTCTGAATCGGACAACCTGGACAATATCCCAGATGGAATCAGGATTAAAATGGGACTAAACCATGAGGGAAGCATGTCAAAACTCTGGACTGAAACTTAAATAGGTCTTAACCAAGACTAAACCACAACAACACCAGGTCTAAACCCAAGAAGAAGCAGATCGTTTAGTTGCTTTTAAAATACATTATACAGGAATTGTGATAAAATGGAAATCGGGATTTAAACTAAAGAAAACCGTGATAAGATGTTTTGGCCATATCGGCCAGCCCTACTTTACAGTAGCCAATGTTAGATGCTGAGGAGGGTCATTGTTAGCGGTTAGCTCTTTGTTAGCGTTAGCCCGAGCTAGCTGATGTGCAGCCTTTACATTCTGTGTTTTTCTGGTTTGGGAAGTCATCTTTTAGTTTCTTTTACCCCAATATGATCGAGTCCCCTTCGGAAACAGAGTGTAAAGTCACAGCACAAAAAAAAAATTGAGTTTAGAAGGGGTATTAAAGGACAAAGTGAGAGAGTGGGTCCATGCGTGCCCCTCAGTCCGCCGCCATCTTGAAACTCCGATTTGAAATTATTTTAGATTAAAGTACGATGCACAGACGTTGACAGTGTTGGTTCAACTGGATCTAACCCATTCAAAAAGCATTGGCCTCTCTGGTGCTGTCAGTGTCCACAGACAGAACATTTATGGTAAGTTCAGATACCTGCTCCTCTAAGGTCCATAGCATCACATGTGGTGTGCCCCAGGGTTCAATTTTAGGTCCAGTGCTTTTCAACCTCTATATGTTCCCTCTTGACACACAGTCAGCTTTCACAGTTATGCTGATGAGACACAGTTGTACATCTCCATGTCTCCTGATGACACAAGGATGCACAAATCCTGGATGACAGAATACTTTCTCCAGCTTAACTAAGACAAAACTGAAGTTTTAGTCATTGCTCTGGAAGCCCAGAGAGAGAAACTTTGACCCAAAATACAGTCAATGTCTTTTAATCCACCATCATAAATGAAGTTTGGTTGGGTAAGGAACATTATTTTGAGGTTGTAAAACACTGTTACATACACTGTGTTACATTGTATGATAAGTGCTTTATAAATAAAATTAGATTTCCTATAATAATTGGTATATAATAAAAACAGTAAAAAATAAAATAAAAGACAGACCATCAAATCTTGATGGTCTGTCTTTAACTTTAACATAGCCTATCATTAGTCTATTAATCTAAATTAATTGAGGTTAGTCCTCGGTCTAAAAAGGGTTCTAAAATTAGTCAGTTTAGTTAGCTGTTGCATTTGGACTTGATCAAAATGCAAACTGTATCCATTTGGGTTGTTACATCACACATCCATCTTTTATCTTACAGGAAACTTCAGTTCCTCTTTTGCAAACTGACTTATTGGTTAACTTCCTCATTTCATCTCCAGTAAATGGCATTTTATTTTGAGCTGACCATAATAGATTTCTACAGAAACGACCTGGAAGACCACAGTGAACACCACAAATGATATCTAAACCAGGGCTGATTGAAACAAAGATCATAAAACATGGACTTTTTACGTTTTACTACAAACCTTTGGCAGATTGGCTCTGATTTGTCGGACTGCCTCGAATGCACCATGGGGCCAAATAATGAGGCAATGTGCCTTTGTTCTGGAGCAGGACTCTGGCAGTGGCATGTTTACTGCACACTGCGTGTGAGGGAGATAACAAGCAAGTGTTGGCTTGTGCAAAAATATCAACATTTTATTTTTTAATTCCTCCAAAAAAAAAAAAACCTTGAATATAGTCAGAAGCCTGTTGCAATAAGGAAATCAAAATGAAGGCAGTTTTGAAAATGTCAATTTTACACCCTAAAAGAAAGAAAAAAAAAACAAAAGATTGTAAAATGTAGGACACTTGCCTTTGTAGTGTGAACATAACCAAAGGCTGTTGAGCAATGCTTTGTCTGTGCATCTGTATTTTTCAGAGCTCTAAAACTGCTATGTAATGTATAATGCCGTAACAAATTACAGTTTTAATGGAAAGCCATTTTTACTTGTCACACCAGCTCAATAACAGGGCTGTCGACAGGAGGGCAACCCAGTCAGTTGCCCCGGGACCAGGGGGCCCATGAAGGAGCCCATTTAAACGTTAGATCAGGGACATTGAGTAGTTTGTTTCATTATGATTTTAAAAGCGTAAACTCAGTTCTTTGACAATAAATGGCGTCTCACAACCACTAACCAGGACTGGACAATAATATTTTTGTCATCATTCAGTCGGTCTATAAAAAATGGCCAAAAGATTGAAAGGGGATGTAAACTTTTGGCCACAACTGTAACAAAGGCATTTCATTTTTGTCATTGGTTTAGACGGATTTACTTATATTAATTTTAAATTATGTCTGTATTGTATACTGTATTATCCCACACGGTTTTGTTTGAAGAAAATTCAAGTAAAAACCACCTAGGACCGAAGATGTAAAGACAGTTCTTGTTTATTAATGCATAAAACATCCTTCAAACAATAAACAAATTTTCAGGTAAGATCTCTGTACAATGCTTTCAAAGCAGCTGTATTTATATAGAAAACCTTTAAGAAATCCTGTTCAAAATGTCAAGATTTTCTCAATTTAATGGCAGGTACTAAAAAAGATTACAGCATTCCATCAACAAATATTTTCAAGCAATAAATATGCATTTATAAATAGTATAAATTTACATCCAAATAAAAATGTTTTCTCATATCTCTGTGCAACCCTTTTCTGTGACTGAGGCTGGTCATCTAGATCAGCCTCTCCCCCACTCCAAACAAAAACCTCTTATAGTTCCAGCAAAACAGGATTTTTTTCTGATGGGAGAATGTCCCCATGTGGTAGTTGTGATTAATATGTTTAACATACATAAGACCAGCTACGCTAACAACCCGTCTCACGGAAAGCAGAAGACAATGCTTATGTGATCATACAAAGAAAACTGAAAAGACAAAAAATCAGTAGTCTTAGTGTGAATTTAAACATAATATGTACAAAACTTTATTTCAAACACTTTATAGGTTGAGTTGTGTTTAGTCCAGTTGGACCACTAGAACAACAGTCTGTCAGTAATGACACAAAGAGCTGCCATTCCCCTTATATCCACCAGGGGGAGGCACACCATTCTGGGCAGGTTGCATAGACATACAGCTTACAGTAGCTGCCATTGGGAAAGCTACAGACAGATTTGGGACTGTCACCATTATTTCCTGAATATCAGAAACAGCGGGTTCCTGGAGAGATTCCCAGTAAATTCATTGCGTTTCTAAATGTCCGTAGAATCACAAATATTAGCATCAAGAAGAGGAAGGCAGGGGACTTGCCTGTCAGGAGAACAGACAAATTATTTCTATGTATGTAGCAACATAACACAGACAGCTGATATTGACAGATACTTACAAGAGTGAACAGGTCATAAACCTGCATGAGGTCCTCTATCTTGTACTGCTCTAGCACCACAAAGTTATCCAGGTTAGTGCTCCCCCTACGGGCACAGTCCTGGCAGTGCACCACATACGTTTTTCTGCTGTTGCTTTCAGTGGTGACGAACAGCAAATTAAACACCTCCACCTGACAAACGCATGAGAGCTCATAAATACAAGTGTGCATCTTAAACTCATCAGCTTAGATCTGAGTGCGAGTATAACTTACTTCACAGATACTGCAGTAGTGCGCCGGTTCATTCGATGTCCTGCCGTGCCACACCAGGTCCTTCCCAGCGGCCTGCAGAAGCTCACGCTGCATCTGGCTCTGTTTGAGAGTCCTTAGCAAACAATACCTGAGAAAACAAAGACATGAAAGCTTCAAAAAGAGTCAAGATGCTTTTATAAGTAGAGATGCAACGATCCAGCTTTTTGCTTTTGATACTTTACCGATAACTACTACCAACTGATACCGTGAGAGTTTCACAAAAGTAGGGTTGTAGATGACATACTTGTTTGTATAAATATCGTGGTTTGCAGAGAGTGACTGGCAGTGATCCTTGTGACATTGATACAACAGTGGCCAATATCAGCCTATTTCACTACTTTAGTACTGATTCAGTCAGAGCGGATTGCTAAAAAACTAACTGCAGTATTTTGTGCGGCAATCAATAGTAGTTATGCAGAGTGTTAAACTAATCCAACAACTGAATTCTACAGGCCAAGAGCTTTCAAATATGGTGGCACGGTGGCGCAGTGGTTAGCCCTAGTGCTTTACAGCAAGAAGGTTCTGGGTTCAATTCCCGGGCCTTTCTGTGTGAGTTTGCATGTTCTCCTGTGCCTGCGTACGTTTCCTCTGGGTACTTACCACTAAAAACATGTATAATAGGTTAGAATGAATGAGAGTGTTTGCCAGTGTGAGTGAGTGGTTGGTGGTGGTTTGAGGGGCTGATTGGCAGCCTTGCTTCTGTCGGTCTACTCCAGGGCAGCTGTGGCTACAATAGTAGCTTATGGAGTATATGAATAATGACTAGTGTGGCGCTTTGAGAAACTTGGTAACAAAGGCTTGTAAAGCACAATACAAATATAAGGAGGCAGTTTCTTACTTGATCATCTCAAAGAGTTTGTGGTCAGACACTTTGATGTTTCTGCCTAAGTTCCAGGAGAGGTGGATCATTGGGACGATGGACTTGACACTCTGCAGCTTGTTCCATTCATAGCGTTCCACAGCCAGCTTGTACTGATGGGCTGAGTCAGAACAAACAGAACATGAGTGCAATACACCCATCAGAGTCAACAAAGGTATCCAACACCAAACATTACATTAGTGTCTCTATCAGTCAATACAGACCGAGAGAGACACTGAACATTAGGGCTGTGCTCACTGCTCAACATATCGTATCTGCAATATTATCGTTACGGAGTATTTGATCATACGCATACCATATCGAGGCACCTGTATCGTGATACGCAAATTATGAAAGAAAATCCATCTGTGTAGGTTCTCAGTCGTACAGGAGTTGTCCACCATAGGCAAAAATTCTTCAGTCTTCATCTGTACTCTGTAGTTGAATAACGACTTGAGCATGCTCGTGGGTCTCTTACGAGTAAACTTACCTTTAGCACCAAGAGAGGAGGGACTTAGAGGTTAACTCCTCCTTCTGGTTTACTCTTCAGAGACCCACGAGCGTGCTCAAGTCGCTATTAAGCTGATGACGATCTTTGGACAAGGATCGAAACGTCCTACACTACAGAGTACAGATGAAGACTGAAGAATTTTTGCCTACGATATAAAAGAAAATGAATCAAATCTGCTTGTTTTACCCCATGGTTTATTCATAACACATCACAACACGCTCACTAACTACTGCAATTGCAGGTTTCACTTGCTGAACATATTTAGCATAATAAAAACTACTATTTCTTGTACCTATGGAGATCATTTTTCTTCAGTTTCTTATGGGATATGTATTGTATTATAGACGCTGCATCGGGATAGACTTGTATCGGGATACACTTGTATCGGGCACGTATCGTATCATGGACCCTGTATGGGGATACGTATTGCATCGTAATCCGGAAGCTCCTATTGACTTTCCATTGAAACTTTTTGGCCCCTCTTTAACTCATTATTGGAAATAGACTAATATGACCCTCAAATGCTTACCACGCGCTACACCGTCCTGTTCTTTGTCTTATTTAAGATATTAACAAAAATATCGGGTCAATCAGGTGCCTTCGTGCTCTGCGGTTGCCATGAGAATGTAACTCGCACATTGCAAATATGGAATTTGGCTCCAAAAATTCAACATGGCGGCGGTTCAAATGCTAGCACTCTATGGCCGCACCACATACACTTCGTGTGTGCACTTCACCTCCCTCCTTCTCTGTAAATTAAATTATAATACCTTTTATTTTAGGAGGTTACACTGCCGCAAGTGGAAACCACACTACAACAGGCCCATGTAAACTTAATACGCGGTCACGTACATGATGGAGATAAAGTACATACATGGAGACTTAGTAATATCTTTATTCCCTAGTAGATATATTACATTGATAATAAACACAGAAATGCCATACAAGTTTTCTCTTGTAAATGAAATCAAAATGCAACTAACCTGTGAGAGGTCCTATGTTCCAGGCGATGTTGTTGCACCATCCAATGGCCTGGACCCAGTGGATGGTGCCAGTGTTGAGCCACACCAGGTCCCCCGGGCGCTGGATGAACCGATAAACGGGCACGTTGGCCTCATACAGGTCCTCCAGGTTTGGCCACCACGACCCCATCAGGAAGTTGATGTTGTTTCTGTGACGCAAAGGTGGGAACAGTTAAAACATGAAGATAAATACTTGTACTGTACTGTAAGAATGACACATACCTTTCACAGAAGTCATTAATAACGCCCCAATATGGCTCAGGCACCGCAAACCACTCACAGTCTCCAGGCCCAATGTTGATGTTTACTGAGCAGAAGTTATTGTTCTCTTGGTGACCTGTAAATAAAGGGAGGACACGGTTAATAATGAGTCTGACTGAACCTGCAGTGGCTCCTGCGGGGTGTACCTGGGGTCCTGCTCCCAGGCACCTTCATGTAAAGCTGCACAGTGTTCATGCCCAGAATAGTGTGCCCCACGTGGCTCAGAAGGTTCCCAGCTGACACCACACGAGAGAACGCTGGCAGTTTAGCCAGCTCCTGAAGCTGCTGTTTCCATCTGAAAACATTAAGCTCTCATTAGAGGACGGTACACAGGGCTTTGTCTCGTCTATTTAGAAGAGGATAATGCCCTGAAACAAAATACTAAACACTTACTTTTTCTCATCGGACAGATCAATGTTTGTGCCAAATTTGAGATGTTTAAACGGTCCTTTCCTTCGACGGAGAGCGCTAAAAAGATAAAACATACAATACTATAAATAAAATTAAAAAAACAATAATAATAATCCAAAATGAATTTAATTTACCCGTCTGAGCTGGCTTCTGCTTCCATTTCTTTCTTTTTCTCATTTTCTTCCTGTAAAAAGCCATCAATATGCAGATGTAAGCAAAACATAAACTAAACTGGAAGTTGTCTTCCCGTAACTGACCCGCAGAGACTCCTGGAAGGATGAGGCCTGGTACTGGGCATACTTGATGATGGTGGTGTGGGAGCGGCTGCTCTCACAGCGCCACATCTTCCTGCTGCCGCTGGGGTCCCAGTTCTCATCTGTGGGTTGGGCTAGCTGTGTGCGCACCTCCACCAGGTGGTCAGGGTTAGCCTCCACAAGAGTCTTGGTTGAGAACAAGCCCAGGTCTGAAAAAATCCAATATAAGCAATAAACATCTGTCTTATATAAAATGTAAATGTAGACCTAAATGTTACAGTAAGACGGCCATCTTCAAACTTTATACATTTTAACTTTATACTTTATGTTGTTTGAGCAAGACAACACTTAGTCAAAATCTGCAGTAACACTTTCATCTAACAGGTGGTGCTATTGCCACGTAAACATCAAAGTGATCTACTCTTAGCACTGGCAAAGTGAATCATATCAGGACACAGGCTGCAGAACAGAAGCTGGACTCACCCAGTTTGAGAGCTCCTGCCAGACCTCTGATGACAGTGACAGGGTTGGCCGAGTTAGTGCAAAACTGGTGAAGAGGAGGATAGAAAGCATCCCTCTTGTTTTCAAGCTGTAAAATAAAAACAGTTCACATGAATAAAGATGCGTATAATGCAGATATAGGAAAAATGTAACAATTATTATTTTCATCAAAATGCATGTTCTGATATAGAGAGGCAGCACTCACATATATACTGGGAGTAGGGGGGTTGAGCTTATCCTTTGGCAGTGAAGGAGAAGGTGGGCCAGGAGGCCGAGGCGGAGGACACTTGTCTAAGAGGATGCTGTTGGTGTACAATCCATTCTTTCCCAGATTTCTGTGAAATAAAAACAATATTTTGCTAAAGTATTCAATGAAACACAGTATCACGCATCATGTCAGCTGTCAACACATCCACACATGCTTTACTCTGGACAGTTACCTGCAGGCTTTCAGCACCTCACTGGAGCTGGGGTAGATGGACACTGAGGACCAGGGGGACAGACCAGCAGGGCCCTTGTGCCGATGGATCCCTGACGGCTCCACCTTCAGTGGGCTGTGGGAGTCCTCGGTCCCCTTTCCATTGAGTGTGGGCCCTTGGTTAGAGCTGGAGGGGCTGTTAAGGCAGGACAGGGTGTTGGCAGAGCAGGGAGAGGGCGTAGCAGTGGCTGAGAGCGGCGAAGACGCCACCGAGTGGTCTGACTTGGCGGGGACATTGTTGATTTTCTCTGAGGTGGGCCCTCCATGGTTACTGCAGTTATTGTTACTATCATTACTAGTAGCATTGGCTTTTCCCTTTAGCAAGGCTGAGGGCTGAGGATTGTCTGAACTTAGCACCCCCGAGGCAGGAGAACCAGGCCGTGACAGGCTTGCAGAGCTGTCCGGCGCCTGTGAAGGGCCGTGATTGGCCAGTCCCTGTGCAGAGGCGGTGCTGGGGCTGAGGTCTTTTCCTGCAGCCCCGGAAGGCGCAGCGTCTTTGGTGTGGAGCCCTGAGGTAGTTGAGTGCAGAGGAGAGGACAGGTGGTTGGGCGTGGTCTGTGGCGAGGTGGGTGACAGAGACGAGGCAGAGGACGAGACAGTGCAGGGCCCAGAGGATTGTCCGACCTGATTCAAAATGGCAGAGGAAGAGAAGGACGTCTGAGGGGAGGACGAGGAAGAGAAAGGGGGTTCTCCATTGGGACCTGCCGAATGTGAACCTGGACCTTTTTGAAGTTCCTGGACAGCAGACACAATGCAAAGAAAATGTATTTGAAGTTTACAGCAAATAATGAATTATTCACAAAGTAAAAGTGCTACCTGAGAGCTATTGTTAAGCTGCTGGTTCCTCCAGGGCTCGTCTGCTTGACTGGGACTACTGTTGGTGCTGCTGGTGGCTGTGCAGTTGTGAGGTAGAGAGTTCTGCTGCGTGTAAGGCACATTTCCATTGCTTGCGCTGCCACCTGCGGTGTGATTTTTGTCCACAGAGCTCGTGGTGAGATGTCCTTTCTGTCCTGACGTGGGACTGGATGAACAGGAGCCGTTGGCAGTGGGCTGGATGCCAGTGTGATTGGAAGCGGAGCTCACAGGAAGGCCTGGAAGATGTTTTGAGGACTCGGCCAAAGGACCATTGGGGAGGCTTGGCCGAGGCTGTCCCCCTGCTGCTGCCTGCTGCCTCATCTGACAAGAAGAACAAAACAACTACTCATCAAGGCTGGCAATGGCTTTCTGTGATGTAAAAGAATATATTGTTTGGGATTTTATTTAAATGATGGAGCAAACTTTACATGTTGTACTGTATTACAAAGTGTGGCTCTCACCTGTTGCTGATGCTGCTGCATGAGAGAGAACTGTTTCTCCAGCTGCTCCAGCATTTGAACCTGAAGAGGCTTGAGATTAGCGCGGTTCATCCGTAAGTGGTCCAGGAGCTGTGCATTTAAAATATGATTAACTTCATTTCATATCATATTAATAATAATAATGAATCCAGTCACATTGGGTTTTGTTAATACCTGAAGTTTCTGTGGTGTCAGGTACCAGCTGGGAACAGGCTCTGCTCCCTGGAAATTTTGAGAAAAATGACAACAAAACAATGAAATACGGCTGATTACCTTTAGCCACTAAAATAAACAGAAGCATATTGTCCAAAGGAATACCTTGACTGGACTGGCAGTGCGTTTCCGCTTGGCAGGACTGGCCTGAGAGTCGCTGTGATTGCTGGCAGACTGGCCTACATTCGTCTTACAAGCCTAGAGAGACCACATGCAGTTAGTTGAAAAGAAAAATATTGAGGTATTTTCCTGGATTCAGCACAAAATAGTTACCCATTCCAACATCTACTTGCTACATACCCTGCTAGACAACAGAGTCTAGACTTGATTCATTTAAAGAAATTAGAATAGGGGAAATTAGGGAAAGAGTACTTCTTCAAAAACAAAAGCCAAATCAATTTTCATCAATGGCAATTTTTCTTCTTCCCAAACCAATGCTAGAAATAAGAAATATAGAAGAGCAACATGAAATTAAATTTGAGCTGAGGAAAATCTGGAAGAAAAAGCCTCAAATTGGGTTTTATGAGGCAAGCAGATGGTCAAGTCAGATGAAAGTGTATGACGCTTTTCCTGTAATTTGGGATGAATAAGGTGGTCTCACCTGCTGCGACTGTGCAGCGGTCAGGGCTCCCTGTCGAGACGTGAGCTCAGCCGGGATGGGAAGGCTCCAAGCCTCTTCTATACTAGGAAGCATTTTACTCTTGTTCTGCAGACTTGCAGGCTGTAGGTTACATAGCTGCGCCTGTGGAAGAATCATGATAAAGACAAAGTTTAGACTAACAGAAAAGGCTACCAAATATGCTAATATATTAACATTGATAATTCATATACCAACAACACATACATTTATAACAACATGCCATTTAACATATGTTTCATCTCAGTTACAAACCAATGAATAAGTATAATAACAAGTGGACATATCATGCATAAGGTTTAAAACAGATATGACTGAGACACAGGGGCCAGGGCTTGTCAGGACAACAGTTTTATGTTTCATCAATGAAGAAATATAATCCAGATCAGAGTCCAAATCTGAGCGATTCAGATTACTCCGAAGTATGTGAATGAAGTGAAATATCACACCAGGCATGAATTTGAAGAAGGAAATGGTATAAGAAAGTTGATTTTGTATTATACGTCTTCTCTAAAGGCTCTCGAGTTCACAAAGTACGTGAACAGCGACATGCCTGTAGCACAAACACATGTACAGGTCGTCAGAGCGAGCCGGTCTCACCTGCAGCAGTTTAATGCGCTGAGTGAGAGCAGCAGTGTTGAGACAGGTTTTGCTCCGTGTTGCGTTGATGTAGCACTTGATGGCATCATGCGGCTGGCCACAGGATTCGTACAATGTCCCTAGGTCCATCCAGGCAGCTGCGTGGCTATGGTCCAACTGAACAGCACAGATGTACGCCTGCAGAGCATCCATAGGCTGGTTCTGCTGCTGATAGAGCACCCTGAACAAACCGATAACGGAGGCTTAAATACATACATGTAATACATACATCAACACACACCATTAAAAACATTCAAATCATAAATTCTTTGTGTAACATATGTATTTTGAGTAGTGTTTAATTAAGGTGAAGAACAGTGTGACAAAATAAACAAATGTTTATAGTTGTACTTACCCTATAGAGCACCAGGTGTCAGCACTGGCCTCTGACTTGTCGATTGACTGGCGGTAGGAGATGAAGGCATCCTGCACCTTCCCAATACTGGAGTAGCACCTGAGACAAAGATAAATAAAGATGGCAGGGAAATCTAGTTTTAAAAGGTTTTCTTATAGGAAATGAAAAGGCCATGCAGTCAACAAAGGGACCTGGATTTGTTTGACATTTACCTTTGCCATTTGGAAGGATTCAATGATATACTAAGCTAAAACAACTGCAATGCCATATTTCTAGTATGAGAGAAAGGTATGAACCACTGCCTCTATGCTGGTGTAGCCTGCTATAGCTTATTGCTCATATAAAAACTTTTTCTGGGTTTCAATTTTCTCCATCAAAGGTCAACTGTGCCAAGATCATTAGGTCTCTTTAGTTTCCTGCCCTCAGTGGCATCGCTCCTGGACACGCGTGCAGTCGAAGTACACTTACATAAGATAATCAAAGAAGAAACGAGATTACATTTAGAAAGAGTAATCAGTATTTGGATTGGATTACTTTTGTGTGACTACATTGTGAAGCTCATTCAGAAAGTGTAACAAGTGTCAAAGCAGTAATCAAAGAAAAAAGTGGTTATTTTGGAGATGTATGACATAATTCCATGTGTTCTTTCATACATTAATGCCTTCAGCGAGAATCTACAATGTAAATCGTCTTGAAACAAAAGAAAAAGAATACATAAAGTGTTCCAACCTTTTGAGTGGTACTGTATTTGCTAAGCGAGATTCATACGACTTGATTTATACTCCAAGGTTATGAAAATCATGGCAATTATGACTTATCCCCCTTTAGCTAATCACCAAAACACTAAATTGTCACTGTAGCGTGTGCTCAGCGTCTTTCTCACCCCCAGCAGATGGCATCTAAGGAAAACACACTAATCTGCAGGGGAAATTGTGACAAGCAAAGGTGTGACCGCTAGAGCACACACACTACGCCCTTGTTTTGTTCTTACCTGCCAAGAAAGTACCAAGACTGGCCCGAGTCTGGGTCTGCCTCTATCGACTTCTGCAGACACTGGATGGCATAGCTGTCCTTGGTGCCTTTGTCGCCGAGCTGCTCTGCTGTGTGATGCATCCAGCCTGGACAAGATCGCATTTTTATATTACAAACACACCACTGTGTCATGGCCTGCAGTTCAGGTTTTAAAATGCTACAGAATACACCCGGCTATTAGTCATGCTGTTAAAAATAATCTACGTATGGAGGCTTAATGTATGGAAGAGAGCACATGCTTTGAATAATATCCTGCACAATGACAATCTCTACGGGTCGCCATGACAACGACAGGCGGCTTTTACAACCGAATGAGAGAGCGGGTTGTGGAGTATTGAAGACTACACTTCTGACTGTGTTGCTGATGTGAGGTAAATGTAGGGTTAAACTGCAATTAGTCAAAATCACAAATTGAATACAATCACAATTACATAATAGCAAACAATAAAAATATATCACAATTGAATGGGTCCATAATCTATATGTATTAAACTGTTACATTGTCCTTTAGATCTCTACAAACATGTTATGAAATGCAATAGCAGTTCAGTTTTCTTTCAAATTAATCCTCCTGGACGTTTTTAAAGGTTCAACCCAGTCTTGACTTTAAACATAAATTGCAAATCTACTCTATTGCAACCAAAAAGTAATGAGCACTTATTGCCTTGGAGCTTAATACAGCAGATAATACAAAAGCCAGTTCAAGTCATCAGAGCACAAAGGGCTTGCACCTTTTATTAACAAGTCTGAGAAATCACATGTGCTGCTCTAAGAAAATTTATTCATTGAGAAATTCATTTTGGAGACAGCTGCCTCACAAAGAGGATTGCAAAGGGAGTAAGATTTTGCTTGAATTAACTACAGTAACAACTAAGATAGTTCTTTATTGATATCACAATGGAGAAATTCACTAACTAATCCACCATCCATTCGTTAAGACACCCACTAAACAGTATAGCCTTTTACAAACATGCAGGTTCGGACTGCTTATTCCACAAATTGTTTGTTTGTACGCAGTTTTGCCGGTGGAGATACTTTCAAGTTCCTAGTGCTGTGTGAAGCTCAGACTTCAGTTTGCCCAGAAAAAAACGTCTTGTCTATGTGTTTGTGCTTCACTTTTCTCTGCGTGGTTACGGTGCACGCCACATCTGGGACGTTTGGTGAAAATATCAACAGTTACATCGCCAGGACTGTGGAGAACTTTGCTCATTTCTCCAGTTGGCCTTGAGTTGTAGCCAATGCACAATTAAAGTGTCTCCCAGTGCACCTCCCACTCCCCGCTGCCCCTGTAGGCAATGCAGACGCTTCTAGTTGAGTTCAAATGCAAACTAATGAAGTACCATGTTTTTGTGTACAACTTAAAACAGAAAAATACAGAAAAACATGTGCACTGTTTGTAAAAAGCCGTATGACAGAGGTCTAAACTATTAGTCTGTAAAGATGGATGATTGGGAGCTGTGTTAAAACTTTATATTTACACATTTACAAGTAAAAACCTTCTGTGATACATTGACAAAACACAAGGAGCCTTTTCATAAACGTCTGTGTGCCAGAACCACCCTTCCAATTACAAGAACAACACAAAGCGCACGCCAGGGCACTGACGAACAGGAACAACTACAAACTGCAAACACAAAATGGTACAAGAAGCTGCCGCACGACTCACCAAGTTGTTGCAGAGTGGCCGCCTTCACCTGCGCGGGGAGATCCTCTATCTGCAGCAGCCGCTCATATGCCTCTTTCGCCGCTCTGTATTTCTTCTGCACAATCGAGAAATTGGAAAGTTGTTAAAGCCAGACAGCGGGTCAGGAGTTTTATGGCCACTTTCGGACAGACACAAAGAGTCTTAAGACCTCCCGAGACTGGTAATGACCATCCCGACGCACATCCACACGGGGGAGGGTCACGGTGGACATGCCAGACTCCTCACGTCTGGGAGCTCCGACGTCTTTGTGTTTAAGAGAAACCCGAGCCGCTGGTCTGAAGGGAGCCCACTGTTTGCTTGTGTTTGGTGACCTCGGCGACCTTGGGGCTGGACCGAGGCGGTGTTTGCGCCGGATGAATCTTATCACCGCAAACAATTACCTGGCCTCTTTAATGCATCAAAATGTCCGAATGTGTGAACAGGGCAAGCACGGTGTAATCGGAGGCTCTTCCTGTCTACAACGTATTTAAAGGCCTCTGGGGGGAACTGACACTTGGGGAACATGAAGGAGACGCTCTTAGTGGTCTCTTCCTGTTTGGAATATTGATTGCCATCAGGCCGGGGCTAATTCTGACAAGACTGACATGACAGAGCCCCGCCCAGGAAATTCAACTCCGTGTGATGCACTTGAATCCAACTAATGGTGTCAAGTTGTGTAGTTATTACCACTACAAATACAATGTAAAGCTGAAATTTGGGGTATTATTCAGTCTGAACATCCTGAAAGTACGTGAAAGTAGGAGTCGGCAATATGGCATAACATTGAGCAGTGATCTCATTCAGTACTTTTCTGTTTATAGCAGCTAAAGCAGAGATACACGCAGTTTATGCCTCCCCTCCTACTCCAGTCAAGCTTTGAATGAGCGACAGGTGGAAAGAACCAATCACAGTCACGCGCGAGCTCCGAGAACAATCTGTTTGCTTAGTGTACAAGAATCAGGCTCCAGACTTCACCTCTTGAGGGCTGTTCACACTTTTGACTCTGTTCCCCTGATACCTGCATACATTTATGAGTAAAGAAGCCCCAAGAAAATACCTAGAACTACTTTTTGACATGATGTTCATAATATCCTCAAGTAAGTATCAAAAAATGCCACAGCAGCCTTTAAAAGCATTGGTAAGTACAGGAGTGGGACCCGGGACAGCTTTATCTAACTAACCTCACCAACCTTTATGTTTGATCACTCACACTTAAACTAATATTCATAACCATAAGGTCTTCGAAGCAGGCCACTGTGGGCTGAAACTATTGATTTAGTGGCACTGAGATGACAGTACAGGATGAAGATGTGGAGGCTTTATGGCAGAGGCAAAGATGGATGAGATTAGGAAATAGTACTTCAGAGAGACGGGCAGCTAATGTTAGATGCGCTGTGGATAAAGCCAAAGGGGTAAGGCTGAGATGGTTTGCTGCACGTGTACAGATAATGGAGTGTGTATCCTGGATATTGGTAATGAGAGGTTTAGGTTTGAAGACGTCAGGGGGAAGTCTGCCGTAGGGGAACACCGAAGGAGCGATTTATGGATGCAGGGGAAAAGAGCATGTACAGGGCTCAGCATAAAGGAGTACACCCCTTTAAAAAGTTACATTTGAAACAGATTAAACTGCTGGGACTCTATTCTCTGGAGGGATGTGACCAAGATTATAGAGATGGGATTTATGGCTCTTTACTGGGAGCCGAATCTTTGGGATCCATTCATTTCAAAGAGCTGTTCAAAAGACTGGCTCCTTTTTTTGTTGATTTTTTTTTGACAGAAAACTTATGATTGGAAAAAATTTTCCCCAAAAACATGTATTTAACAAGAAAAGTGATATAATGTGAATGATTTGCCTATTTTCATTAATTATGGCAAATATTTGAGTAATTTTGACCTGGAAAATCTGCCAGTGGAGTAAGTGGAGTAGTGCAAGTGTTTTAAAATATATTACAGCTGAAACGATTAATCGACAACTAATCCATTATTAAAATAATCGCCAACTATTGTAGTCATCAATGAATCATTTTCTTGACAGAATTGTCAGATTTTTCACTCAGAGCCAGAATTAAAAGGGGCACTATGCAACTGTTTAAGTGGAAAATAAAATCCTGATATTTTTTGCACCCCCGTGTGTGATCCTGTCCTAAGAGCTGTTGTGAGATCAATAAAGGACTAAATCTATCTTATCTTGTGCATATTTGACCTTTTAGTGACCCCAGTGGCTGTATTGTGCAGCATGGCACCTTTACTTTCCATCACAGTGGCTTCAATAATGCTCCAGGATCAGATGTTTTTAGGGGTTCCATAGTAACGGACCAGAAACCCTAAAAACATGATCCTGGAGTATCATAAGCCTAATTCATACATTGCCACCGGGCTGAGTGCGGACAAATAGAGCCTGCTTACACGCCACGTATGTCATTCACACATGACAGCCACAGCTGCTCGAAGCAGCGTAACCAGCATTCACACACAGCTGGGTCAAAAGCCGTGAGGGGCAGAGAGTGGTCAGGGTTTGCATAAAAAGCTAGTTAATTATTAAAAAAGAGATGCACCGTGAGCGGAACTTTCGGATGGATGAAGTGAAACTTATTGCGCTGTTGCAGCAGATTAAAAGACGCAAGGATTGTGCAAAAGTAAAGTCATTGATGTAGGAAAGAGAAAAGACAGAAATGGACATGGAGCGACCGTGGCACACAGGCACCTGCACAAGAAGGCAGCAGGAAACTGGTCTTGCAGCGCAAACCAACCATTTGGACCCAGTGGCCTTTGCAACGATGTGCTCCTCAACATGAGCGACGATGAATTAAAAAAACAAACACTTTTGCCACTCCCAAGAGGCTGATTAGCACATGCGGGTGCACGCCGCACTGGTCCATTATGTCCGGGTAGTACACGAGTCCAACCCAGCGATTCTTCACATTCATACATGTGCGGCTACCAGGGTAAAGGCCGGCTGCAGGCCGCGTGGAGTAGTATGTGTGAATTAGGCTATAGAGGACACTGTGATGGAAAGTAAAATGTGCCTTGCTGCACTCAGCCGCTGGGGTCACTAAAAGGTCAGTTGCATACTGCCCCTTTAAAATAAAAGTCAGTATTTTTGAGGAAACCCTGTCTCTTTAAAAGGTTGGGTACATGTTTTTCCACAGATCATGTAAACATGTCAAAATCTAATATGTACATTATTAATGTTCAATGTTTATTATTTTGGTTCTCAGGACACTAACCAATCAGTGTCTGTTTGAAATGTTGCTTCTTTAGGGACAAACTAATGAGAAATTAAGGGAATTAAGAATAAATGGTGTTATTTCTATCAGAAATGTGGTTCTCCTTTCAAAATTGTTATTTGTTATTTTAATACAAGTAAAATACTTATCCGATTACTCGATTATTTTAGTAATCGATAGCTGCAGCCTTTAAAAAAAAAAAGAAAAAAAAAAATCACTCCCACAATTTCTTTGGATTTAAAATTAGAAAATAAATCTCAGTTTATTTTAAATAGTATTTTTTCTCATTTTAAGTGCAATGATATTATTCCACTGGCAAATTGTTTTACTCAGCAAGTCACAATTAGTCAAATGAAGGAGAAATATACTTAATGAGACATTTTAACATGTCAAGACATCTTTATTGCTGTGTGCTCTGCGGTTGTCGAGTTTCTGGAGTGCGTTCAAGATCTCTTTTTACAACTACGATCCGTTCACCTTAAAGAGCCGTTCAAAAGAGCCGATTCGGTCATCACTACAAGATTAATGTTTTTGTTTAGCATTGCTCTATACTGAAAGAGAAGATGCTCCATCACTCCGTGCTCTTGGTGATCGTGCAGTTTTCCAACATGACGATGATCCTAAACACACCTCTGAGGCCACTGTTGTGAATTTCTGAAGAAGAACAGGGTGAAAGTAATTCAATGGCCAAGTTTGTCTCCTGATCTGAACACAACCGAACATCTGTGGGGGATTCTGAAGAGATAAGTTGAGCATCACTCTCCATCCAGCGTCCAGTCTCTAAAGCAGGTCATTGTTGAAGAATGGGAAAGACATGGATGGTGTAAAATGTCACCATCTTGTTCATTCCATGCCGAGGAGACTTTGTGCTGGAGGCCATAAAAGTACTAGATATAGTGGTTTTCGTTGTGGAGTGTACTCATTTTCGCCTTAAATTTGAGTAAAACAGAAAAAAAAGTGCAATCCAAGTTATATAATTAATCCTACTTTCATGTTGCAAGTTAAACAGATGTAATTGTCAACTTTTGGAAATTGGTTTTGTGTTCATTGAGACATTTACGCTGAGCAATGCAACACGTTATATAGTTTGACCAAAGAGCTCATGGATGAGGGGAAACAAAACAGAAATCTCTATCCTCGCCTCTCAGGGAGCATGATAAAATATTTGTGTTTCTCGTATCAACAAGCCTCTGGCGTTCAATAAATAAAAAAAAGATTGCTTACCTGAATCTCATACAAATGAGCGATGTGGAACTGAACTGCGGGAGAGAGAGAAGAGGACCTTGTTTAAACTGTTAATGGTTGGTCCTACTACACATTTAATTAGTGGACACAGACTAAAATAGTCCAGAGCGCAGATGGGAGGGGACTACAGCTTCCCTCCAGTGAGCATGCGATCTGAAACCACACTGTGTATGGCAATTTCTTCTGCTGCTGTTTCCAAGGCAACCAATGTCATGGATAATAAGACGAAAGATGGTTGAAGAAAAAGAGGAAATGTTTTGTAGAAAAGATCCTGTGCTGCGGCCGACATGTCCAGTTGCATCTACAGCAGCACATCCACGCTCCACAAACACAGCCCAGTTACAAGAAAAAGAAGAACTTACTTTCAGCTTTGGACAATGTGCAAAGAGTGGAGTCGATCAAAGCCAGCTGAAAATGCTGAAAAGAAAGAAATAGATGAATGAATAACAAGAAAGTTTATTTTTAGTTCAGCTATACAGAGAAAGCACAACAATGACTTGCAATGGAAGATCAGTGGAAACTACAGATCAGCATAATAACAAATTACTAGTACAAGTGTAATGAAACTGGATGATTTCTGGATGGACATTTCTAGATAGGAATAATGATGCCATGCTTTTTTATACTTGCATGAAACCAAGTTAAAGGAAGACGATTGATTCAATCATAGTTGTAATTATTTCAGAACTACATACTGTTGCCTTTCATCAATGATCTGGTAAAATAATGTGTATATGAAACCTGACAAGTCTTGGTGATAATAATTTGAATGATAATAAGTAATAATAAATAACAAGCATCTCCGCTTAAAGCCAGGTTTCCCTCAGAACTGTGCTTCCTAAAAAGCTGTGCAGAGCGCCAGGAGAACATAAATGAAGCCAATTGAGTGTAATATGAGAGGACAGTGATAGCTGCAGGGACTAAACCACAGACATCCTCCACCAGCTCAATTCTCGCACAGTAACCTCTGCTAGTTTTACAGCTCGCACACAGGGGCACGAGGGGGGAGTCCAGCAGACTTTCAGAGAGATTTCTCGAGATTTAAAGCTGCTGCTGCTGCTGAATGAAACAGATGAGGAGGCTGTCTAGGCGTGGCACACTAATAGACCTGATCCTGGGCCTGGGTTATTGAGCATGTATGTACAGTACTGCAAGTGCACAGCCTCCCATCAACTCACTGAGGCTTTAGTCTGGAGTACTAAATGAGCTGTAAGTGCTCTCATCTTCCTCCGGCCACTGGTAGATGGGTCAACTACTATCATAAATGATCTCGTTCCAAATAGTTTAAGGTTTTGTTGCTAAATACTAATGATAAAACAAACATTTAGGAAATATAAAGCTTTCAAAGTTAAACCAAGAATTGGAAAAACCCATGAAATCATTTGATAAAAATGTGTCAGCTGTGGAATCAGTGGGTGAGTAAAATGAGCAGCATTATCTGTCAGAACCTAGCACATGGGTCAAGAACACATTGTTCTGGATTGTCTGCAAGAAAGAAATGTTACATCAGTCATCAATATCTGAAACTGATCAAGATATCTTAGATCACCTCGTTCGTGAGAGAAAACAACAGATTTTCTCACGTAAAGTAAGAAGAAGCATGGACATAGCAGAATTTGAATACGCACGCCTCAAATCGGGCCGGTGGAGCACTCTGGCACGTGCAGCACAACACACACACTCTCCGCACGGGCAAATAGGACGCGTCTAAAAATAGAGTCGTTTTTAACCAGCCACAGAATGTCAGTCATGCTTCCAGCCAGATGCCTTAAAGTCAGACAGTACACACAATACAATTACCTACAGTGCTAGTGTGAAGATCCGCTGCATCCTCCTGAAGATCTGTCTCGCTGTTTCCCTCCTTTGCCTTTCACACTTGCTCTAGCAGCAGCCAGATAATGCAGCAGAATTGTCAGCCTGGCTTTTCCATGTCTCGCCTTCCCTCTCTCTCTCTCCCTCTTCCTCAACTATCTCCGCTTCTCTCTCGCCCCCCTCCTCTATCCTGGTGTCACTGATTACTATTCACCAGAAGGCTGCAGCCCAGAGTGCATGGATGACACACAATACCTCAAAGCAAACCCGGCAGACGCACACACACCTTACCCCGTCTTCCCTTTTGTGCAACATAAACCAGTCCACACTACTGGACTTTGTAGTCAAAATGAATCCTCATGTACCACTTCACACAGACATATGATAACCATCTCTTTACATATTGTGTTGAACTTCAATACTCTGACTTCTAAACACTACCACAGTCACCCTTTTAGTCCCCGTCTGATTGCCTTAATCTGGTCTACCCAAGTCCACTAAAACTCACACATACCTGAGATACTCACAGATATCTAGGCCACTGGAGGAGTGTGAGTGTATTCATGGGCGTATGTGAAGCTGGCAATGAGCCAGATCCGGAGGGGAGGGGTACTCAGCTAAGACAGTGAGAGTGAGAACGTGCAGCACGTGCTGCCTGCAATGTAACACCACAAGCTCAGCCTTTGGTAATATTGACAGCTAAAATAAAAAAAACATTATGTAGTTTGTATCAATTCATTATTATTCTCATGCAGACATCTTCATGAACAGAAATATTACTATTGTCATACAATTCAGCTCTTTTTGTCTGTGCATATAACCATGTGACACACAGTCTGAAAGTGGACAAAGCCAGGGATCAGATACCTCCCTGCTCCTAAAGGGACAGCAGCTCTATAGGCTCTATAAAGCCTTTTGTTACCGTCTGAATCTCCGGCTTACGAGTGTCAGGGAATATCACAGAGGCTTCACTCAGGCAGACAGCATCCAGTAAAAAAGAAAACTGAATCCATGACATGCAGCAGTGCAGATTAATATATTCCTAGTAAGTGGACGTCATTCATGCAAACTGAAAAAAGTCTGATGCACCACAACATGACTTTACCTTTAAGCTCGACTCGTAGTCTGTGTTGACTTTAAACATCAGCCCCAGCCGCAGATGGATCTCTTTAGCTCTTGAGAAGGTGGGATCAATGTACAGGACTTCCTGGAAAGCCTTGATCGACCTGGAAGGAAAGGCAAATCTACATGAAATATGTCATTAAAATGTAATTTTATTGGTCTCAGCGGGATTAATATTAAATAATAAAAAACATTTTGTATTGGAATCTCTTCTTAAACTTTTAATGCATCTAACATTAGGTATTTTTCTCTCAAAAGTAAAGGATATATTTTTTAACACCGCACTGAACTAAACCTAATCATTTTTGTTTGCATCAGGTGACTGATACACTGAGGAGCCTATTGTGGTCCTTCTCTGGTATATTTGGCATGATATTACAACAATAGCCGATGAATTCAGGATTGAATAAATAGCAATCATATTATGGCAAAAGTACATTATCCCAGCTCCATTACTGTATGCTTTATAATGTAATAAGGTCATAAGAGATCATTTTTTTGAGCAAATAAAATTGTAAAAACAATCACAAATGACCAAGAGAGGATTACATCACAATTATTTTTTTTTATTAGTCTTAAATAAATGTGAATTTGCTGATTTTGAGGTTTTATTGTATTTGGGGTGAATGTGGATTCGGACTGAGGAGACACTGGAATCGGACGACTTTAATTAAGGGACTAATTACATAAGTCTTTTATTGATTTTAAAGAGATTATATGGCGTTGCAACTAATGTTTTTTTATTATTATTTGATAAATAATAATAAAGACGCAAAGGATTTTCATGAAAACTACTTTCATAGTTTTGACTTAATTCTATTTCTTGATATTATACCCACTTCTCTCAGCAAATAGCATGTATTAAAATGATCTGGATAAGTGAGTTTCAACCAGTATGCCTTGAAGGATTGTCAGGTGAAATGACATTTGTAGAATTATACATTTATTTTTTTATCTTACTGTCATTTAAGTAATATTTCATTATTTATTTATAACTATAAAAAATATGTCATCAATCATTTTTGAAAATGTCTATGCAAATTTGTGCTAGTAGCCTTCCTCTTTGCTAAGCTGCAGAGCACTGAGCTCACTGCTGCATGCCTGGCTGCCACACATGCACAAGAACACACATTCATGAACTCACTGCCCCTTTCCCTCCCTCTCATCCATGCACTTCTCTCACTCTCCTCTATACTGGCTTATTCTAAAGCCAAATCCTACAGGGTCCGTTTTCCGCAAACGGTCTTGTCAGAGAGCAAAGCAAGTTCTTAACAAAAGGAAATCATGCAATTTATAGAAAGAAGAATGTCATTTTCCTTGTGTATATGCTTTACTATTTAGTGCTTTGTCAAGAAAATTTCACACAGTGCACCACCGCGTACTTGAACAGAGGCTTATCCAACAAGGCAGTATTTCCAACTATCTTACTGTTAAGAGCTCTATGCATTGGATCGGAAACCTCTGCTCTGATGTAATCTCTGTAGCTAGGGGTGTACCCCAAGGTTTAATTTTGGGCCCACTTATATTGACTATTAATAATAATAATATAATAATAATAATAATAATGCATCGGTTTTATATAGCACTTTTCTGGACACTAAAAGACGCTTTACATGGCATTATCTTTCACTCCATACTTGGTGGTGGTAAGCTACAATTGTAGCCACAGCTGCCCAGGGGTAGACTGACAGAAGTGAGGCTGCCAATTTGCGCCATCTGCCCTTCCGAACACCACCAACCAATCACTCTCACACAACATTCATACGGGCTGTGGGTGAAGTGTCTTGCCCAAGGACACAACGACAGTCTGCAGCTGCAGGAGCCGGGATTTGAACCCCCGACCTTCTGATCATGAGACGACCCGCTCTACCATCTGCGCCACTGTCGTCCTATTAAGGACTTTGTAAGAGCCAATTTAATTACATGACTCTGTAATCCAAATTAATTTGAACCTGTAGGACCCTCATCTGGAAGATAGGCAGTAAAAAATAAGGGCTACAATAACTGCGTAAAGAAAACTGCTCCTATACCTGCCCGTCTTAGTGGCTGTAAAACAAAGGTGAAATAATGACATGGACATTTGTGACCCTTGTTACTTATAAAGTTGAACGGATTGGAATAAAATGAGGCCTGCAACAATCTACTGACGGTCTCCAAATGAACAAAGCTGTATAAAGCTCCAATTAAAGATAAAAAGTGATGAGGCGATGCTAACCCTGGCTGACCGTATGCTACCAGCCGCACATCAGCAGATTCCAAGCACATCCCAGTGTACAACAGGCTGACTGACGCAAGCATCTTTGTAAACGGAAAATCTCCAACATTCAGTAAAACGTGTGCCAATAAATGGATTTCATGTTTCTCTTTCTCTGACCAGAAGATGGTCTTAAAACACATATTTCAAATTTAAGATTTAAAATAGGGCTGGGTACTGCCAACAACTTCATGATACAATACATACGTATACAAATACAAGTGTATCCTGATACAGTGCCCAATCCATAATACAATACATATTCCAAAGAAAATTAAGAAAAATGATCTGAATGATCCTAAATGGAAGTTTTTATTATGCTGAATAGGTTCAATAAACCTGCTAAATGCAGTAGTTTGTATGTGTTGTGATACGTTTTGAATAAATCATGGGGTTTAACAAGCATATTAAATTTATTTTCTTTTATTATTGGTGTATCACGATATACTGTAGGTGCCTCCATAAGATATGCTTGTTGCCAAGTACTCCGTAACAATATACTCTATTGTCAATACGATATATTGAGCACAGCTCTAATTTAAACACAAATTTGGAGCTAAATTCATTTTTCAAGGCAAATTTAAGACTTTTCAAAACCCTGCGAGAACCCAGTTCATGTTGGATAAAATAGTGCATATATCAAGTCTTCACTGTAAGATTCATTAACAGTTTATGCATACAACTTTGAGTATATTCTAAATCTGAAAATTTAACATTAAAAAAAGAGTCAGCATTTTGGATTGAACTAAATGCAAAACTGACTTTTGTCCAAGTATGGTTGCCGTTGGCATATGCATATGGTTCTGACCATGTTCTGTCCAGGAGGAGTTTAAACTACTGGGAAAATCATTTAAACTTCCTTTGTGAAAGCAACGAGAAGGTTCTGATGGAAAAACTGTTCAAAAAGTCACAATCTCAGACAATGCAATAACAAAAAAAAGTTTATACAAAGATTTTAAATAATTAATAAAATGTACTTACCACTGAAATGCATTATAATGGAAGTAAACCATTCCAAGGCCATACAAAAAGGCAGCATTCTGAAAATTCAAAAAGCACAAATAGCATTAATATAGTTCTCTCTTTCTCCAACCGATTTGGTCGTATTGGAAAAAGAAAATAAAAACACGGAGCGGAGAGAATAGAGTTTGAATTCTAAATTTAGATTCAACTTCATATCAATTTTTTCTCTTGAGACAGTCCATATCAAACATCAAATGTGATAAAAAATAAAATATGACAATGCTAAGCTTTTCACACAATGACAAGTCTGCAAGCTTCCCAGAAAACAGCAGTTCACAGACAAAGGGGATGTGATTGCGGGTCACTTCAAGCGTGAGAGGCATAAACATAAGTGGAGTTTGAAGGAATAATACCTTCAAACTCCACTTATGATATGATGACTAATATAAAACCAGAAAAAGGTATTATACTTTCATAGAATGTATGAAAACAAAACATAGTGACTAGTGACTACAGAATAGTGAGTTCAGCGCATTGGTTTTCGCTCAGGATCATAGCCTTAAAAATGTTCTGTCAGAACTCAAAATATTATGTCTTTGACAGAGAATCAGTTAATGCAACCTCTGGTTCAGCGCTAGTTGGAGCTGGGACTCAACCCCAAATTGTTGAGATGGGAACAGGGTTCCGTGCACATGAGCAGTGGTGTTTGTGCTGCATATTTTATGTGGTTATAAACTAAAAAGATAATTTCAGCATGTTTGGGTTCTGATAAACTTACCTTCCAGTAGTCCAACTGTAAACTGAAGTACTTCTGGTATGCAGATAATGCTGTAAGATGGAGAAACAAATATTTGTTGAGGTTATTATTAGTTTTTTTTAATTTGACCTGTATTTAGCCAGGAGCTATGACGAAATCCAAGCAAGTACAAAACTAATCTAAATCATCTAAAATATCTCAAAATAAAAATAAGTGGGGGTGGGGGGGTACAGGGCAGGTGATTAACATTAATATACCATCACATCGCATAAACTGATTCATTTCTTAATTCATTATACAGTAACAAATGGAAATATGAACAAAGAGGCTCACCTTTTGGGTAGTCTTCAAGCAAGAGATTGAAATGGCCCAGTTGACAGTACATTTCAGGCTCCACTTTCCCCTCAGCCTTCAGAATAATGGCGTCATAGCAGCCAACGGCCTGAAAGGAAATAAAATGACAAGTGAGCTGCCACTATTTGAGATAAACTGGGAAACATTTGCCTGTACACTATGGACAGCTATGTTAACACATTGAGTGCCAAAACGCAGTATTGCATTTTTTGTTTTTTTTGTTTGTTTCTAAACTAGACACTCTAACACACCTTATGTGTGATTTTGGGAGCAGAACTGAAATAAATGATGATCAAAACCTTGTGTAAAGTCACGATCTGGACATTTTATCACAATGTGGCATTTGGTTGTTATTGCTGTATACAATCAAACACTTCAGATTGTAACAGTTCACTGAAGCTACAACGCACTTTTAGGATAGCGGGCGGAATTGTATCAATTATCTGTGTATCAGCACAGCAGGGCTGAAATAACTAAAACAAATAATGGAGATTTGACATTTAAACAGCCTTTTGTTCTCTTACTCTCTTATGTATGTGATGAATACACAATAGGAAAAAGAGCCTTTAGCTATCAGGCTCCTTTTCTATGGAATCAAGTTCTGTCTCATGGTAAAAAAGCAGACACAGTCCACATTTTTAAGACTAGGCTCAAAACGTTTCTTTTCGAAAAGGGCTTATAGTCAGGTCAGCTAGGCTCAGGACTAAACCTACAGCATAAGCAAGGCTGCTATAGGAGCTAAAATGCTGGGGGGAGTACGGCACATTGAGCCCTATCCTCTCGTTTTCCTTACTGCATAAATTATGTTGCAATATTTAGGTCTAGCTGCACATTTTTTGTTTTTTTCTGCTCATTGCTATTCACATTGTGTCCTCTTTTTCTGTCCCACTCCGGCGGGGAGTATCTCAGGCTGTTGAAGACCTGAACAACTGCCGTCATCGTGGGGACTGGACAGCATTCGTAAGACCAGACGGCGTCGGCCAAGCCTACTCCTCGTGTTGAGCTGCTGCGGGACTCTTGTCTACCCGGGGACGTCTCCCAGTTTGATGGCTGCTGCAACTCTCGCCAGACATAGCCATTGGACTCTAGTCAACCAAAAATTCACCACTGGCCCATCCGTCCAAGGGGGTTGGATTCTTCCCCCAAATTGGTTGCCCTCGAGGTTTCCTAGTTTTCTCCCATGTGGTTTTAAGGGTTTTTCCTCGCCGTGGAGGAAGGTCTAAGGATGTGGGATATACTAAGCTTGTTACTCTAAGTGATTTACTTATTTACGGGACATTACATCTGGTTGTGACATTTCATTCGTGTGTGACATTCATTTGTGTGTGACTTATGAACATAAATGTTCAGTTCATCAAGTGTAGTCCAGACCCCGTCTTTCCCAACACAGTCCCAGTTTCTAAAGTATAAGACAAAACCAGACCACCGGGTTGTAGCTACAGGTGGCAGTTGAGCCATCAGCATGCAGCCAAAGTAGTACTAACGCACTGCACTTTCTCCCTTCAGACCAAGTGTGCCAGCACACCAGCTCCGAGAAGCAGGGAGCACCAAAAGATGGACATCAATTTAATCCAAGCAGGTTATATCCACAAAGTAAGCTCAAGTAAGCATCACTACTGAGGAAACCACAGCCAAAGTCTGACGGAAGCGAGGCTGTCAGTCTGCGCCATCGGCCCCTCTGACCACCACCAACCAAATCACTCTAACATGACATTCATACGGGCGGTGGGTGAAGTGTCTTGCCCAAGGACACAACGACAGTCTGCACCTGCAGGAGCAGGGATTCAAACCTCTGACCTTCCGATCATGAGACGACCCGCTCTACCATCTGTGCCACTGTCACCACAATACACCCTCTAACCACTACACACTTTCAACTGAGCAATGTAACAATATATCACCAATGTTTTATAAAACACGCCATATCTGTCCCACTCCGGTGGGGAGTTCCCGAGCTCTTGAAGACCTGAACAACTGCCGTCATCGTGGTGACTGGACAGCATTCGTAAGACCAGACGGCGTCGGCCAAGCCTACGCCTCGTGTTGAGCTGCTGCGGGACTCTTGTCTCCCCGGGGACGTCTCCCAGTTTAATGGCTGCTGCAACTCGCGCCAGACAT
>OMNZ01108284.1:0-18995 GCA_900303255.1 Lesueurigobius sanzi
TAGAGAGGTGCCCGGGTCAGGTGCTCTTCAGGATCTAGAGCCAGGAGTCTATATTAGAAAAAAGAAAATGATCCGAGGCACTCTGAGGTTGCAAATAAAAGTCCTTTATTCAAACAAGAATGGTCGTGTGTGACCGAAACGCGTCGGCTAAAGTCCCTCTTCTTGTTCGAATAAAGGACTTTTATTTGCAACCTCAGAGTGCCTCGGATCATTTTCTTTTTTCTAATATGTATAAACAATGTCCTAAACCAGGAAAACACCAGTACCATCTGAAGAAGCCTGAGTACCACAGTTTGGGAACCACTGCAATAGTAACTGAAAGCAAAGTGGCAGAGAGTTATGAGCTGATTGTGGAGTTGCAGGCTGAACTGGATCATGCTGCTTAATCCAGAGCAACAACACTCACTGATTGCCTGGACTGCATCCACCTTCAACCTGGCTCTTGGGGAGTGAATGAGATTGGCTGGGATGAGGGTGTGCTTGGGGACTGGTTCGCCTGTCTGAAGAGCTAAGGTGAGTCAGCTGCAGATTTCCCCCTCAGTGCTGATTTGACTGGGCACCACATTACATCATTCATAGGTTACATAATGCTGTGCAGAATGGCAAAGGCACACACTTGGCCCGCGCAGACACTCGCGCTCGGGGGGTAAACGAACGATGGATGTCCATTTTGTAAATGTTTCAACTCCATCTTTTTCCCAGTCTGTGGTAAACTCTCTTTTATGTGTTGTTGTGGATGGAGTAACAAGCGTGAACATGCGCTTTCTTCTTTCAGCCTTGTGTGCTGTGAATATAAAGGCTTACATCGGGAAGTTAATAAAGATCATATAAAATAATAATACTATAATCTATTCTAATGCTAAAATGCTAAAGTGTTCATCCTGCAGACCCAGAGTTCACCCCTGCCCTTCTGCCCTTCTACCCTCAGTCAGACATCTTCACAGTCGGGCTTCCTGGACCACGGGAGCCTCCAAGAGAGTATTACTGGAGGAAGGCAGAAAGGGAAGGGAAAGGTTGTGGTTGAATATTTTATGGAGGCTCTGCTGGCTTAGTGGGCAACAACCTTAAGAGTGGCTTCAAAGTCTCAGTTGGATAACAATTAGATGCACCACTCAATCGAACAGTGACGCACAACTTCACCTTTAAATCGAAATGGTGCCTTCCACAGAGCCGTCATCGTGAAGTCATCCCTTTCCTGATGAGGCACCTGCAGTGTGATATTTAACCTCCGGATGACCTTTCTAACCACAATGTGCCCTTTGCGTGTCCTGTGTGAACACTTGGGACTTACTTCGGTCCAATCCGGCTTTGTCAATGAAATAGATTTACGTCTTAATCCCCACAACATGAGCCAATGTCAATGAATGGTTATATAATCGCTTGTGGTATTCCTTCATATGTCTCTGGTTATAGGCACCGTCCGGGAACGGTCTGCATTCCTCACTAAAGGACATTTCAGTTTTAAAACGAATGGTGTTTTAGAAAATGAACATGTTCAAGCTATATATCAGAGAAGACATGCTAACAAAGGTTTTTTTTTTTTACTTTAAGTCATGGGCCAAGATAAAAGTTCTGCCATACATCCGACAGAAAGCACAAATCATGTTTATGTGGCTGGATACCAATTTTGATTGGGTAGTGTTTGATCTTTGCTTTTATTAATCTCACTGTGACACTATGACCTTTAGCATATGTTTCTGTTCCTCTGGGTTTCCAAGAGCTTTTCTGCTAAACCCACTGTGAGTCACAGAAAGTATTTATCTGCAGACTTGTGTGCATTTGTTCAGAGCAGGTTTTAGTAAATTAAGGGTCCTCTGGAGAGCTGAGCTTAAAGACCCTAACACATGGTCATTCACTTTGTGAGCAAAAACATAAGACACACCTCCTGTCACAGTCTTTTTCTGGCTGGAATAGGTTTAGGATGCTGTTACCTCTTTTAAACTCCTCCAACATCACATCCAGCTTGGTGTCACTGAAAACATGGTGCATGGGGTGTTTGTAAAACTGAGTGATGGTTTTGAGGGGAGTGCAATCATCTGGATCCACAAAGGCTAGGTCTTTGACAAAAAGGATGTCTACAATGTTGGCCCTATCATTCTCATACACAGGGATCCGTGTGAATCCGCTCTGCATTATGTCAGACATGGTACAGAAATCTAGCACTGCATCTGAAGACAGCATGTAGCAGTCGGATAAAGGCGTCAGAACATCCTCCACTGTCTTGGTCCTGAGCTCCAGAGCTCCTTGGATGATGTTGAGCTCCTCTTTGACCAGGTCGTGGTATGGGTCAGTGACACGCAGCATTGCCACCAACTTCTCCCTGGTATAGAAGCTGCTGATCTCCTGACGTAGCATGATGTCAAGGATTTTGGACACGGGATACGCAATGGGCAGGAACAAGAGCATGAGCAGGCGCGTGGCACACAGGGTCTTGGAGGCAATGGCGAGGCTGTGCCGGGACGCAACTGAATGAGGTAAAATCTCCCCAATAAAAAATATTCCTAGTGTGCAAAAGGCAGTGGAGAGCACAGTCATACCCAAGATCTGACACATCCAAACAACGAAACATGTGTTGGTGAGCACGTTCCCCAGCACCACAGTGCACAAAATGTAGTTTCCATGTTTACGAACAGACTCTATCTTGCGCGCGTACTTCTGCTCCTTCTCGGTGCCACTGTTTTGCAGCACGCGCAACTCCACGGGATCCAGGGCCAACATGCTGATGTTGAGGCCACTGCAGAGCGCGGACAGTCCGAGCAGTAGCACAGACACCCCTGCCTGCAGCCACACATCTGCATCGTGCGGTCTCTCCACAACTGCCAACCAGAAGTCCTGCGTGCTCAGGTGCTCCCATTTGACCCCATCAAAGGCGCACATGGAGTAGTACTTGACCACTTCACCTCTGCGCAAGTCTTTGGCAAGCAGCTCCACCAGGACAGAGTTGTGACTAAAAGTAGATTTGAATGAGCCCAGAAGCTCTATGTCCGAGCTGCGGGCACTCTCATCCGCGCAGGGATTTCCTTCGGAGCGCCTTTTCTCCGCATGACCACCGTCCTCGACTGGCT
Organism: Lesueurigobius sanzi; assembly: GCA_900303255.1. Taxonomy (NCBI): domain Eukaryota; kingdom Metazoa; phylum Chordata; class Actinopteri; order Gobiiformes; family Gobiidae; genus Lesueurigobius; species Lesueurigobius sanzi. Next base: position 3,066 of record OMNZ01108284.1, read on the forward strand.
CCTCAATGAACGCGATCCATGGAGCAGCTGGTGAGCTCGTATTCTCCCTGGACAGCTGGTCGGTGACTGGAGACGCAGAGAAGTAAACCCTGAGCATGAAGCGCGTCCCCTCCGTGGCTCTCAGCATCCCGTCCTTTAGGGACAATTCTCCGCTCTGTGTGTCTTCTGGTCGGACGCCGAGCAATGCAGCTGCCTGCGCGGGCACAGTGGAGAGGGTGACGGTCAGGAGGAGAACATGAAGCCGGTGTGGATGCAGGATGCTGCAGAGAACATCCGCAGCATCCGCAGCCATCGTGCAGAGTGAACCAGTGAAGGACGTGGGGGTAGTGGGTCACGTGGTGTGCAGACGGGATGGATAGAACAGCTTGGTGGCCATATCCCTGAAGTAGAGGATGTTCACTGAAGCAGTGGAGCAGTGCACATATTTATAGGCAGATAGAAGAGCGAGGGGAACGTACCGCTGTCTTAAATAAACATGACATGTATGACGTAGTCTTCGCGTTTCATTTAGGCTGTAAACCAGGTTATATCCCAGGAATATTTTGGTTTGCGCAATGCTGCGATTATAGGCTATGCTTTTCACATAGTGACTCCAAGCCAAATAGTAAAACGTTGTTAGGGTTCAAGCGTAAAGATTTTAGCTCGAAGTTTGTGCCTGCAAACTACAGCAGTACACCCTGTGTGTATTAGCCTCTTCCTCCAGTAGATGGCAGCATTAGTGCCTTTTTCAAGAAGTTATTTCCCTGCACCATCTTGGTCGGACATCAAAACCCTATAGATACATATCCACAGTCCTATGAGTCTTTGCATAATGTTTACTGTATTCATATTTTACTTCATAAAATCAAATTATAAAATATTATTAATTTGTAATAATATTGTATTACAGGCTGGTCAATGTATTAAAACATTGAACAGCCTTGTAGGCCTCTAGCTAAAATGCATTTGAATTGCCTATTAGTTTAACTTTTCCACAATAGCTAATGCAGTGCAGAGCCTCCTCGTACCACCATTTTAACGTAGTGTAGGGGTTAAGCCCCCGGATGAGCTCAATGTGGGCTTCGTACCTGGTACGCTCTCATATGACATACAGGTCCTATAGGTGAGGGGTCAGAAGAGCGGTTCAAAAGCCCCTTATAGTAAGCGAGCAACAAGGCCGATGTCTCTCACAGACGAGTCTGAAGGAGAGTTGTGGGGAGGGCCGTCCTCAAGCAGCGCCACCTGCAGGAGGAGCTATAGACAATGGTGCAGCGTGATCTGGGCAGCTTCGACTGCTGCCCCCTCGAGCCCGCAACAGATTAACCTAATATGGTGATTGGATGGATGGGCTATCATGGAGGGATGGATGCTTGTAGGTCAGGGAACTGTAAGTGAGTCAGCAGGGTCTCTCTCCATCAACTATAGCTTACATTACTCCCAGATCCTAAACGCATTTCTGTGTAACATACAGAAAATGTGTTGCTTTTTTCCCAACCAGATATACAACCTACGTAATTTTAATGTGTAATAATAATAATCATGATAATAATAGTCATAATAATAATATACAAGTGCACTTTCTTTGGACAATTAAGGTGACTATTAAAAGTAGGTCAGTAGCGTATGTAGGCCTGCAAGCCTAAATTAGAACTTTTCTACTTGGTTCTAACATTATATATATATATATATATATATATATATATATATATATATATATATATATATATATACACACATACACACACACACACCCTCTTGTTCTATGCGTGGTTCTGTGCGTAAAAAGACAAACACACATCATTCTTGTTTAAATTATACAGATGGCTATATTATAGTTTGTTTGTCTTTCTTCCAGTTTTGTCAGTTTACACATATTTTTACTCCAACACAATTGCTGGGCTATATGATTCCAGAAAAAAGTTGTATGTAAATGTTTATGTAGGGCCTAAAAGTTGTGCGTAAAACTTAGCTTCTTTTAGATGGCGCCGCGGACTATCACATAGATTAAAGTAGATTACGCTTAGGTTAATATCAGTGTCTGCTGCTCATCTATGGAACAGAAGTGACCTTTTCATGATTGTTTCAAACGCAATTCTCACGAGGACACCACTGCACTACATCACAGTGTAAAGCGCTACTTGTGCTCCAAGAACCCCCAAACACACTTGAATGGTTCAAAAAACAAAACAAAAAAACTGGCAGGCAAAGGGTGCTGTCTGATGCTTTTCGTGTTGGTCAGTTACATAAATTGGTTTCCCAAGGGTTTGATACGTCAAGTTCATTTACATGTGTTTGTTCATTTTATTCCGGAGTGCCTGTAAGTGATTCAAAATAAAATCATTTCGGCCTAAATATATTACCCATCCTATCTTATAACAAAGAAAGAAAGAAAAAGAAAAGCAGACATCACTGACTGCTTAATTTTGCTCTTCTTGGGCTCATACCTCAGGGAACCTCTTGTTGGGGCGGTACAGCCTGCTCCCCACCTTCCAGCTGCTGGCGCTCACCAGAAGAGGCTGTCTCGGGGCGTTCGCTATAAGCGCGCTCTGCGGTTCAGTCTAGAGGGCGGGGGGCAGTGGGTGAGATTATAGACGGGAAGACGTGTCCTGATCGATGTATCGAGTCAGTCTGATCTTGAGTCACTTCGTGGAGAAGTTTGTTATATTTAAAACCTCTTTGCGCACGCCCTCCTGCGCTCAAAGTGAAAAGATGCCCAACGCCGTAATCTTTACGCACGCGTGCTCATCCCTGTGGATAGCATCTCTGGCGTCCTTAGTGGTGCCGACTCTGCTGTCTTCATCATACTCACCCGCGGTTTATCACAGAGCCCCCGTCAGCGTGAAAAGACCCAGCTTCATGGAGAGGACACTGGTTCTCCTGGACGTCAACGCGCGGAGTCCCATCAGAGTTCTCAACGACAACTTCCTGTCACTGCAGCTGGACCCCTCCATTATCAAAGACGGATGGCTGGACTTTCTGAGGTAGGCTATAGGACATTGTTGACAGAATGTCGCATTTTCTTGGTGTTTTTCGTGTAGTATTTAGCCACGTTAAAAATAATAAAGGCAACACGAGCCAAAATGATGGGCTACAACTTTTGCTACAGAGTGACCTTACATGCCATTGTCGTCATACGCTGCGGAGATTGTAACACACACAGTCTAAAACGGTTGGCACGTTCAGAGTATGGCAAAACGGTAAAGGCCGTCATACAAACACATTAAAAAAAAGATATTGATAAAGCACACACCACTGTGTTATATTTCATGAGTTGCTCTGAGTCGACCGCCTTAGCATGGGTTATGTTTGTGCGTAAAATCCATACAGGCCAAGAATTAATCTACATAATCCTAAATATTAAATCATGAAATGTGTTTACTTTTCCCGAATTGACTGAAAGAGATTGATTTTTGTTAACATTTTATTTTGGCCTCCGGGTGTAATAAGTAACCTACTGGTAATTACTATTGACTGTAAAACTAAAATGAATTAATAAAATAAAAATGTAAAAAAGCTGTAATTATACAGGCTTATACTCTATGAATTAAAATAATACAACTCAAGAAAACAGTCTTAAGTCTTTATTTCGATGCGAACTTGATTGACTTATAAGTTATACGTGGCTCATGTTGGCCTAACGCATGTTGTGATTATTGTTCGTTTTTGTGGGGAAAAAAAAACCTAATCCGTCCCAAAAAGAAAGGAAAATGAAATATGAGTGATCTCTGATAGGTCTTTATTGAAGACAGTATGTGTAAATGGGCTATATCCTACAGTTTTTTTACGGGGGTAGTTCAGGCAAACATCAATGACTCTGAGCAGTGCTCTTCAAGACTGTCCTGTGTCCGCAGCTCCAAGCGGCTGGTGACTCTGGCGCGCGGCCTGGCTCCTGCTTACCTGCGCTTTGGCGGAAAGAGAACAGACTTCCTGCAGTTCAACAATCAGAAGAACTTGGCTAAGTTCAGAGGACCTGGGCCTGACTACTACCTGAAAAACTATGAGGACGGTAATGAAACCTTTTTCTCTCTCGACTTAACGAATGTTTTATTTTAGGATTAATAATTCATCTTATGAGACTACCCTATATTTAAACCCAAACATTGTAACACATCTTAACCAACTCAAATCTGCAGCTATAGGCTGTGTCTGTTTAGCTGGCTGGTTCTAATGCGCTCGAGATTTGCGGATGCGTAATGTTGGCAAAAATCATTGCGGCCGCCATGTTGATGAAGGTGAAAAGTTAGATTTGCTCTTGTAGACTTTGTAAAATGGGAAATTACTAACTCACTTACATACCTTGCCTTTGTCTGTAGAAGAATAAGAAGAATAGCTTCATTTAGCGCCTGACATAGTCACAAAGCACTTTACATGGGACCATTCCCTCCATGATGGAACCAGCTGCAGTATCCAGTGCGCACACACATTATTGACGCCATGTGCAAAGCACCTTATTTATTTATTTATTTATTTATTTTATATATGCTATGCATTTGTTTATTGATTTTTGTATTGATTAATTAATTATTATAATTATTATTTTTATTTTCAGATATTGTGCGTAGTGACATAGCGCTGGACAAGCAGAATGGTTGTAAGGTGGCTAACCACCCGGACATAATGCTGGAGCTGCAGAGAGAGAAGGCTGCGAGCACACAGCTAGTGCTTCTGAAAGAGCAACTGTCCAATATCTACAGCAACATAACAATAACAGGTAGGTGATCACACACACACACACACACACACACACACACACACACACACACACACACACACACACACAATGCTTTTGCTCTGTAGTTATGCTCTTCTATAAAAGCCTCATAGGACTTTCTCTTCAGTGACAAATGTAAAATACACTCTGCACTACACACACGTGAGTGTACAGACATGCAAACACACATGAGTTCAAAGCATGCCAATGTAAACCATCAGCTTTCAGAATGACAAATGTAATTTGTAAAAGAGGAATGTGGAGATGGATAGAGGGGTGCTGCAGTCCAGAATGGTAAACACGGCATTGACGTTTTCACTGGTTACAGTTAACTCATTGTAACCACAAAGAGTGTTATGTTGGGTGGCCTGTGTTTCTTATCTGTTTGTGTGATGGATGTCTGGACATATTGTACATGGAGAAAGTTAAAAGTTGTATAAAATTCACCCATAAAACCATTGAGCCAAATCACTAATTCAACAGAACAGCTATTGCACCAGAACCACAGATTATTTAACAAACACACGCACAGTTTGGGATTTTGTTTAACTAAAACCAAAGTTTCATCTCAAAAATCAAAGGCTCCCCGTTTGAGAAGGCATTAATAATTTCAGACAGATCCAAGGGAACCTCGCGTGAACCCAGTGGTATTGGACAAGGCATTGCTTTAGCTGACCTGCATTGCACTTTGCTTTGAGATGATCACACATGACAGTGCTCTCTACATGTTTGTGCTCGAGGCTTTAAAGAGCCGCTGTATATTTTGATATTGTCTCGTGTCATAGTGAAAACACTGTCTTCTTACATTTCTTAAAGTGGACGAACACAGTGGAGCGTCAGACCGATGTGCACCAACCGGAGTCCGTTCACAGGTTCAAAAAACAATCTTTAACTCTGCGCCTCAGCTGTGTCAAAGTCAAAGTGTCTTTGACTTGTCTCAAATAGAAAATCCAACTAGTGACTAACTATTTTATAAGTAGAAAATACACTCTCACCCTTGAAGAAATGGATATAACAGTAGCTGAGTGGTGCTGTTGTCTTAATTTTATTTCTTGGGGAAACACTTGTACATTTATCATTTATATTTAAAAAGAATAAAAGTATTTGTGAGAATATGTTGCCACTGGGCTTATTAGACTGAAGCTAAAGCAGGCCTCTCTCGTCAGTGCCGGGGCCAGGGCACTCGGGCACTGGGGCCGTGTTTAAATCGGGTCTGGCAGCAATCAGCTACATCCACTGTGTGTTTGTGCACAGCCTTAACGGGGGAGAGCGGCTGTTGTTTCGTCCTTTTGCACCCACCGCCGTCTCTGACCCCTGACCCCCGCCTTGTTAGAGCTATCAATAATGAGGCCAGTCGCACACGGGGAGCGAGAGTGAGAACAAAGCCTCGTCCGCACTCGGGGGTCATGGTCATTGGCATCTCATGTTCCTGTGTAGTAGCTCTTCCCGGCGCCCACATATGTCTTCTTACATTTCAGCTAAGATCGGTATGACTTCGTGATCGTGTGATGTGTGAATTTCTAAAGGCGTTTTGTAATATCCACAGTTTAAGCAGATAAGCAACGTAAAATAAACGTTTGATAATCACTGAGAAGTTATACTGAAGATGATATTTCTGACCACCGAGCAGATGTATTACTCAGTCAGTAGCTCAATGACTCTGTGATGGGCATCTTACTGATAACTGTTTCCTCTCTAAGTTTGTAAAATGAATTACAAATAAAGAAACAAGAAAAGAAATGAACCGGGACAGTATTGTAACTTGTATTAGTGTCAAATTAGCGTTAGTCTTTAGCTTCAAGACTAACGCCCCACATTTGTAAACACAGAAGTCTTCTCTGGTGAAGCATCAACATACTGTACTAAGCTTTGGCCATTTAGTGATTATCTGCATCTTCTCTGTCACTTAGTGGTTAAATATTTATTTATTTTTGACGAGACACAACCAGCTCCCCAATAAAACAATAAGACGAGGAAGGAAGGAAATTAGCATGAGTAAAATCCCATGCGCAGAGCCTATAAAAAGGCTAAGTGTAATCTCGGGTGGCACTGCAGCGTCATACATTTCTAACCTCTTAAGCCCTAGAGTCCCCATTTTTGGGGACTTGCCACTTTTAGAGACAATCCTTGTTTATTTTAATCTATTTTTTTAAAAAGTGTATTTTTTTTCTTGGAAAACCTGTATTCTATGACCAAATATATAAATAGGATCCAAAATGTTCAATTACAAATTACAAATCTGAATTTTTTTGGGCCAAAAGGTGCCAAATTGTGCCCTATTTATTATAATGGGATTCCACCGAGACTATTTTAAATCGAAACCTCAATAACTTTTCAATTATTTATTGTTACAGAGATAAACAGTTGGTTAAAAGTCAATAATTAGCTGTAGTTACTATTTATGATGTGTATTTGCTTCTTTACAATGAAAACAAGCTGCTGACCTGCTGTAATGTGGGTTTTTTAGGCGGAATTCATATTTTTCGTCTTTCAACCTCAATTACTCATTCCCACTATGGTTTTCTTGAAAATTTTCACATCTACAGTCTCCCCATAGACATTCATATCAGTTGAGCTGTTAAAGCCTTCTAGAGTATGAGTATACACAGCAGGGCTTAAGAGGTTAATCATTCGATTTCGCCACAGTCTGGAAAACGAAGGGTCCCGTTCAGGACAAAAAGAGCACATGTGCGTACCCTCTCTAGCCGGGGGGAAAGCTCGCCGTGGGGCTTTTTATTCAGTAGGCATGTCTTTAGTCTGATCTCATGTGCCGCGCGTCAAGCGGCTGTTTAGAGTGTGTAATGAGTTGTTAGGGTAGAGTAAACATGTGTGAGAGACAGAGACACTAATACCTGAGCCCTCTGCCTTTGAACTCGGCGAGGTGCTGCGCTCACAGCCAGACGCCTCTCACCGAGCGGACAGCCATCCTCTCAGAAGGAAACCCGAGAACCAGCGCGGTGCACGCTCACACAGATACGTTTGGAGCACATGTATATATCCAAAGAAACACACGGCGTTCTCTCCGTTTCTTTGCAGACGAGGTTTCGGAACAACCGTAATAATAACAAGTCGCACACAAGCGCCGTGTCACAGTCTGCTGTAGCCTCCTCGCTCTTGTTTAAAAGTGGGGATTTCTTTTTAAGAATATCCCGTTCCCACAATGTAAATATAACAAAGTGTGAATTCGGTTGGATTCGCCTGGTGTTGCAGATGTCCCGGCGCGTAGGGAAGATTTATGAGCCGTTTTGGACCCGGTTTTACACTGTTACAATATTGTCAGCTCATTTGACAGCTGAAGAATGACTATACAGTGTTTGGTCGAGGCCCTTATTGATATTTTTTGCGGATTTATTGTTGGAACGGAGCCTTGTTGATATTTTGGAATTTAAAATGACATGCATTCCAAAATCCAGATGTCTGGCTTTTACAACGGTCACTGAACTAGTTGTTGTAGTTGTTTTAGTCGATGCATTAATAACCTTTGCTTGAATTAAAGCTTTCTTTACTTAAAAAGTAGTTCCATAGCAGCCATTTATTACACTCACAATAGCCTACATAAACATAATATGGCCCGATCCAGGAAATGTTGCTGATTTGGCCCTCATGGGGTCAGATAGGAGAAACTCAGAATTACTAACACTTTATTTGATTGAAAACCCTATATTTTGGCATAATGAAAACCTTGATTCACGTCACTAACTCCAGTTTTTACAGCTCACGGACTTAAACATACTTTTTTTTCATGATAACAAGGACGTTCAGCAACATTTCCCGGATTCACCCACATTGCATTGCTTTCTCAAACCAGACTTCACCATAAAAAGCACCCTTATATTTCCCATCATGAATGAGCGTATCTGTATGACATTGCCGCCACAGACATCCATTTCTACTCTTCCCGAACTGCCGTGAGCAGCGATATGAGGCGTGGAGTCCGCAGCCGGAGCCCAGCGTGACAAACCCTTCATTTCCCCGTCTCTCTCTCTCTCTCTCTCTCTCTATCTCTCTCTCTCTCTCCCCCCTGACTCCTTCCACATGGCCTGCACAGACCGCGACTGTATGTTGTCCTTGATGGAATGATACCTCTGCTGTTTAAAGAACGCGTGGACATGTAATTCCATGTGTTTGCAATATGCCCCGAGACAAGTGCCAGCAACCTGCGAATGAATGTCGTTTTAATAGCCTCACGCATGGGAAATGTTTGAAAGCAGCCCTTCCTCTCCTGTGATTGTTTGGCATGACATCCAACCTCTGTGTTTTCCCAAGAACCTCGGCGAGCCATACGTTTTGTTTCGGATTTCAGTTCGCTGGCGTTGCTGTCGGGGGAGTGTAGATTTAGGTTTTTAGGTTGGTAGCGTTGACGTGAAAGGGTGATGTCTTTGGGCTTGTTTTACACTGTGTGGATATGTTATGAAGCACTGGACACTTTTCAGTTACATCCCAAGGTGTCATCTGGTATTGCTTTACGTTGTGCGCATGTATTTCAGGTAAGTCTACTGCGTATTGTAAGATATTAATAATCACAAATATAATATTGTGTTACAGGCCCAGACGCTGTTCTCTTCTTCTTTTAATCCGTATATTGTATGTCGTTTTGTCAATTGTTTTTTCTTTCACGTGAGAAAAATGGAAACTGCCATCATCAAACACCTATAACAACAAAATTACATCTTAAAAATAACTACCCTATTTTCCAGACTATAAGTCACACTTTTTCTCATAGTTTGGCAGGTCCTGCGACTTATACTCAGGTGCGACTTATATATTAACCTCTTGCCACTTTTAGAGACAATCCTTGTTTATTTTAATCTGTTTTTTAAAATGTGTTCACAAAAAAAGTGTATTTTTTGGGGGGGGGAAACTGTATTTTATGACCAAATATACATGTATAAATAGGATCCAAAATTTTCAATTTTATTATTACAAATTTGAATTTTTTTGGCCAAAAAGTGCCAAATTGTGCCCTATTTGTTACAATGGGATTCCGCCTAGACTATTTTAAATCAAAACCTCAATAACTTTTCAATTATTTATTGTTACAGATAAACAGTTGGTAAAAAGTCAATAATTAGCTGTAGTTACTATTTATGATGTTTATTTTCTTCTTGACAATGAAAACAAGCTGCTGACCTGCTGTAATGTGTGTTTTTTTTAGATGGAATTCATATTTTCTGTCTTTCAACCTCAATTACTCAGGCCCACTATGATTCTTGAAAATGTTCACATCTACAGTCTCCCCACAGACATTCATATCATATGAGAGCAATATGAACATTTTAGACACTTTACAAGCTGTTAAAGCCTTCAGAGAATATCTGGACCAAAATCGTAAAAAACAGCCACGGGCTTAAGAGGTTAAAATATGTAATTTCACATGTTCGTTATTTTCACACTGATTCTGTTCTTTATGCTATAGTTATCTGAATAACTGCTACGTTAGCGTACCAGACACCTATTCAGCCTGTTGCTCTCTATTCTATTGTTATTATTGTAACTTGCCTTTCAAGACGAAATGTCTGTTAGAAATAGAAATACAAAGCTTTATTGTCTACTGGGAAGTTAAACTTTGGCTCACCGACACAAAAGCACAAAGATCAGGACAGTACAAACATGCCTAGTACATCCAACAGATAAAAATACTTCATTAAAAGAAAGAACGACTTATAGGCCTATATGTTTTTTCTTCTTTGTTATGCATCTTTCGGCTGGTGCGCCTTATACTCCAGTGCGTCTTATAGTCCGGAAAATACGCTTTATTCCCAAATATTTTGCTTAAAATGCTAAAGAGAGATTTGCCTCTATGTTTAGGTGATAGGTGTAACATAATAATGTAAACATTGTCTCTTTAGCCACAGGCAAATAGAGAGTAGGTGTTGGAAAGCATCAGTGTTTGACCAAACTGTTAGAGCTTGATATTTTCAGTCTGGAGAAGCCCTCAGTGACATGGCTGAATGATACTGACAACTCGGCCTAATGTGTCTTAGCATGAGCCAGTTCCCTTTTCATCGGAGAGCTGAAACAGGGCATTTAGTCACAGCACAACTGAATCAAAGTTCATCCCTCGTACAAATCTCGAGCTCTCAGGGTCTCTCCTTGAAGGGCCCCAGTCTGGCTCCCCGTTCGTGAATTTGATTTTGTCACTTTTTCGGCTGAAGGGCAGGAGCAATCATAAATATGTGGAAGTAGCACAGTTTTTTTTTTAAATCTCCAAAGTGCACAATTGGTTTTGTTAATGAGTAAAACTATACCAGCCCCCTGTTAAGCTAATGAGGCTGGGACACAATCCAGGGCTGGACTACAGAAAGGTGCTAGTAGCCTTTAGAATAAATCAATCAATCAATTTATTTTTGTAACGCTCAATATCATAACAGAAGTCATCTCAGATATAATAATAAAGTCCAGGGCAAGACAATAGGAAGGTAATGGGCAGTGATTAGGTGTGAGGAGGGTTATGAGACCCAGACTGACAACAAAGGTGTTTTCCTCTAGCCTTTAGAACAAAGAGAGGTGGGACTCACAGACAAACTCTTTAAAATCTTTAAAAGGTCCACTGGCGTCCAAGTTTGCCCAGTGCTGACAAAGCTCTTTGGATGAAGAGCAAAACGTCCTGCACTTCAACTTTTAACTGGCCAAGTAAAAAAAAGTATTTTTGCACTTAAAATAAGAAAAAGCATATTATTTCAAGTAAATTTTGATTTATTATGTAATTTTTAGTGGAAGAGATTTTTTGTCTTATTTTAAGTGCATAAAGACTTGTTCCATTGGCAGACACCTCAGTGTTAAACGTTAGACTTTTCACAATGTCATGAAGTTACATGAACTCTACTTTTTATCAGAGTAGCTTACTCATAGTACTAAGAAGCTAAAATAAATATAATTCTCCAAACACTGCAAAAAGTGGTGTAGATATGAGTAGAGTTGAACGATCTACCAATGTAACAAGCACCTTTGCACATAAAATAAGAAAAAGTGTCTAATTTCAAGTCAATTTAGATTTACTTTCTCATTTTAAGTGCAATGAGATGCTTTTTTCTTCTTGATTTGATTCCAAAAAAACAGAAAACGCCTATGTCTGCGATGTAAACATCGACGAAAATCTCTTCTCATTTTTTTGCAGTGAAGGACTTGAACGTCTCCCCTCCTTCTGACTTTGAATAGTGTTTAATTTAGCTCTTAGTGACTCGGAGCATATGGCTGGTTGGATTGTGTTGGACCTTGTCAGGGGCCATCTATCACTCAGTGGAGTCCTGCTGCGCCCGCGATCCGGAGCTCGGCACACCGCCTCCGAAACGAGAAAACAAGAGTGCGAAGTGAACGAGGCAAGATTACAACAGCGGGGAAGGGGGCCGCTTCCTCGTCGGAAAACGAGTTTAGGACGAAAGCAAAACAGTCCTTCTACGGCTGAATCAATATGAGACAGTTTCTCGGCCAAGTTTTACCTGCGAGGTTTAGTTTTATCGCACTTTTCTCCCGTGTCCGTGATCCGGCCCGCGCTGATGTGAAGCACGCACTGTTTTTTTGCGATGTCTGGTTTTGTTGTGGCGGGAGACAAAACATGAGCATCTCTCCTGGCTGTTTGTGACTTTTGACCCCTTCGTGAAAGAAGCGGCTCGCGGGCATTTCTCAAAGCGGCTTAAAGCTTTCCATAAATACTGTGTGAAGAAGAGTGTTCAAGTTTAGGCTGGCTTTTCTTTCATCTAAAACAGATTGGGTGACGTTGTGACCATGTTATATACCAATATCTGACTTATAGCTGAACTAAGAATGGAATTTAAGAAGAAAATGCCTCTTCCTGTTGAAGTAAAAAACAAATTATTTTAAAATAACGTATATGTGTCTGCAGTGCGTGTATTGAGCCGTGCCATGTGTGGACTTTTCGGATTTCTATTCTGCTGTAGCTACTTACACTGGAATAACAGAGACTAGTGGCTTGGCGCTCCCTTCCAATCTGTCACCTTCAAAAGGTTTATGTGCTCATTAGAAGGAAGCTTACTGTTAGATGTGTAACAGCTTTTCTCCTCATTTGCCAAAGTATCTTTGTGTTTCGTTTTAGATAATTGCCCTAACTATTCAGTAATTGGTGCCTTGAGCCTTTATTTGGCATTTTTTATTAGATGTTAGGAGATGTATGGCTACAAAATTATAAAAACCATGTAAAGTTTATCGGCTTTCATCACTTGTGCACAGACACTTTATTTTTTATTTTTTATAACTTACTACTGTTTAAATGTGGTAGGCTACATGGGAATTTTTGCCTTTGCTTAAATGTTGCCCTCTTCGCTCTTACAGCAGTGATGGTAGAATGATCTCTGGTCTGCAGAACACAGAGCGATGTTTTTGCAGGAATTTTATGAGTTCATAAGTGTATAATGAAATTTGCCTCGGTCAAAGGACCGAAGCACGGAACGGAGAAGTGGAATTGAATTTTCGGTGGTATTTTCCGAGCCCAGCGTTCCCTTAGGGAGTGTATGGGACGGCTCACAGTGGCTCGGGCGGGATGAGGCCAAGTGAACGTTTTCCCTGAGGTTTAGAGTCTGCAGTGAATGGCAGGAGCTGACACCTCTAACCAGCTGCAGATGTCGGCTGGGTTTGGCTTGGACTCTGGCAGAGGATGCAGCCTGTGTGCCCCGTGCTCCAAGTCTGACTCTCTGCAACTCAACTGAAAATGATAAGATTCTGTAAAAAGACTGCATTGTTTCATTTTACTTAAGATTTCATTGTATGCTGTAAGTCAGTGTTTCCCAACCTGGGGTACGGGGACCCCTAGGGGTACACGAGAGGTTAGCAGGGGGTATTTGGATTCATTTCAGATAAAAAATGAGATAAAACAAATTGTATTTTTGATTATTACAGTCAAAGAAAAGAGTAAACTTACACTGTTAACTGTAAAGAGTGTGAGATTCAGTGTATTTAGTTGTCTTTTTTTGGTTTTAGGCATTCACTTTCAAACTAATCAACAAAAGCATCAAAGCAGGGGGTACTCGTAGAATAAATGAAAAGCCCAAGGGGTACACAAGGCAAAAAAGATTGGGAACCAGTGCTGTAAGTGATATGTTACACAGCAGTATTGTCTAACTATACTACAACCACTAAAGTAAGTCGGTCTGACAGGAGCAAACAAACATGGGGGAAAACCTGTGCTTGCTGTAAATGCCCTTTTCCCTCCAAATAACTTAGTAAATTATTGCATTAAGGCTTTGCAGATGTTTTTATTTTTGGTTGACATGTGTCATACAGCTGTGTGTTCACCAAAACCGCCGTGTTATGAGATACTTTTCCTTTTCATCTTCGAAAGTTATTCAGCTTATGCTGCAAACATTCAACATTTGTAATAAACCTCCAGATGTTAACGAAGCATCCAGATGCACAGACTTTATCTGCCGCTCTCTCAAACTGTAAAGACAGGTCCAGCTCTTACCTGTCGACTCAGCAGTGGTGCTCCAAGTACTTCATTTAGTTACGCCAGTAAAAGTACAGATACTAATGGTCAAATTTCACTTCAGTGTTAACTTCATAATAATAACTTTGCAATTTCAAAAACACGAAACATATTGATGTACCAATCTGCTGAAGATGTATTTTAGTCCTTTCCTCTTCACTTCACCCTGGTTTAACTGCAGATATAAATGACTAAAGAATATATAATATACCTGCACAGCGCCACCTTCTGCTCCAGAGTGGCCATGATAATAATATTGAATCGGAGAAAAAACCACAACGCGACCAACTTGTCTGCACTCTGTAAGTAACGAGTAACAAGAGCTTTTGTTTTAGATATTTAGTGGAGTAGAAAGTATTATATTTGTTTGTCAAATGTACGTTGTCATCACAAATACTACTCGAGTGTAGTACAGATCCTCAAAACTTTTAGTGAATGTACTTTGTTACTGGCCATGACTGTGTGGGTGTGTGTCAGGAATAAAGAAACTGACGGTCCACTCTAGAATTACTATATAATCTGAAAAAAGTAAAACAAAAGAGTTCTGCTTCAAATTCCATCAACATAATGAGACTAGGTCAATATTTCTTTCATGATTTAACTATAAACATTTTGCAGTTTGATCTTGTAGTATATTGTATCAAAGAAGTGCAGTATTTCTTCTCATATTTCGGTGGATTCACTCATCAGGTAATAAGCATATTATCAAAAACTATCAAGAATTTTTTTTAAATTTATTAACAGCTTTATTTTGCCATAACCATAAACGTTAAAACAAGAACAAAATGTTGTTATTGCACAAATGTTTGTGTTGCAGTGGTGCATTTGAGATAAACCATATTGTGTAATGTCTATTGAGAAGTAACTGAACTTTTGGTCCACTGTAACTAACTAATGCTTTTGCATATGGTTTTTGAATAGAAGATGATTACTGTAATTATACTAATTATTCCAATGTTATGAAGAAGTCCGTGGCACTGGTGTTTGTTTTGCTGCCCCACCAGGGCTCTGGTCTTCATGACGCTCATCCATCACTCTGGGATCAAAGCTCTTAATATTGATTGTGCAAAAACTACCCATTTTTTATGAAGTCCCAGATCAGCCGCTCTAATGTTGCACTTCCAAAGAGTTCAACCTTAAATTCCTGATCAGCTGTGCGCCTCTTTAGAGCAGGTGTTACATGGGAAAGGCTGCGGGCTTTGTTTTCCCAAACACTTTGATGGTCCAGGGCCCGCGTTGACCTGGCTGTCCTCACTTTTGTTTCTCTCTTTCTTCACTAAAGAGTCCTGTTTCTCTGCAATTACCCTGCAATCAAGACTCAACAGCAGCATCAGCACAGACCAGAGGTGTGTGAGGGGCAGCTCTGTGGATCAGGGGTCAAAGCTTTACAATCCTTTGGAAATTACTTTTAATCTTAGCGTAAAGGTTAGGGCTTGGTCAGGACATGTCCTCGGTTTCCCTTTAAGTCTGGAAATGATGCAATCATTGTGTCACCATGACTTTTGTTGTCTGCATGCAACTGTCAGTAGGTAACATGGAGTACTCAGTCCAGTCCAGGGCTGCATCTAAAATGGGAACGAAACACCTCCTTACCTTACCTTACCTTACCTTACCTTACCTTACCTTACCTTACCTTACCTTACCTTACCTTACCTTACCTTACCTTACCTTACCTTACCTTACCTTCCTTACCTTACCTTACCTTCCTTACCTTACCTTCCTTACCTTACCTTACCTTTCCTTTCCTTCCCTTCCTTACCTTCCTTACCTTACCTTACCTTCCTTACCTTACCTTACCTTC